>ML257533.1:39380-52875 GCA_005239495.1 Nicotiana undulata
TGGTAGCGAATAACTCAGTGAGGTATAGTTTATCTCCATAGTGTCATGTTAAGTTGCCACTTACAATGGGGTACGATATACTTGTTAGAACTGATTGTAATGATGAAAATAATATATATGTTGTATGTGTAGGTACTCCTGGAATGTGTTCAAGATTGAAGGGGAAAATCAAATAAGATCGCTGATTGCATCCAAGATTGAAGGAATCAATGAAGACTGGCGGAATAGATTAAGGCTAGATTGAAGAAATCAATCAATCAAAGATATCGAGAATCTGGAAGTAAATCAATCATGCGGCTAAATCTTGAAAGAACAAGATTCTAGGAAGATGCTCGGCGCCATCAAAGGAAGTCACCAGCGCATCGTCATCAGCCATAGCCGTTGCGGCATAACCTTATTCTTGGAAAGAATCAATTTCTTTTCAAGGATAAAATCTCTTGGGTTGGAAAATCTCTTCAGCAATCAAGCCTTGTCAAAGTATTTAAACTCATTCTTGTACCTTAGAACACATACTTTGATAGAACCAATTACCCTCTCTTTGTTATACTGCATACAAACACTGTAGATCCTTTAAGATCTGTTGTGTAACAAGTTAGAGAAGAAAGAGAGAAAACCACTAATGAAGCATTGTATCAAAGAGAAACAAGTGTCACTGAAACTAAGCCACCGGTGTAAACAACACCACCATTGTATACTCGAGAACTACATTCACTGAAAGAGAACACCCTTGCAACCCAAGGGGATTGGACTCAGATTCACGACCAAAATAAAATTTCGGTGTCTTTAGATTCTACATATTTACTATTGCTTTTATATTTTGTTGCTTTATTATCTCGCTATCATAACTAGTCGACTACTTGCAAAACTAGTCAACTAATAAGGAATAAAATTAAAAATAGTCAATTCATCCCCCCCCCCTGCACTTTCAATTAGTATCAGAGTTTGGCTCACATTTTATTTACTTTTCTTAATAGTTTGTGAGAAAAGATCATGGCAAACCAAGTCATTGTTGGAGCACTTTTCAGGAAGGAACATCACAAGTGAGGCCATCATACTTCAACGGTCAACACTTCTCTCACGGGAAAGTGCGCATAGAAATTTACGCAAAATCCTATGATGTTAAGGTATGGAGAGTAATCAAAAAGGAAAACTACCCACTACCTGCTATTGCTCAACCCCATGCTGATCCTGAAGATATTGAAGCATACACTGAAGAACAAATGGCGGTTGTGCAAGTTAATGCAAAAGCAAGAAATTTGCTTTACAATGCTATAAGTGGTGAAGAATATGAGAAGATCTCCAACTGTGACACGACTAAGAAAATATGGGATAAACTCGAAGTAACTTATGAAGGAACGAGCAAGGTAAAAAAAACTGATCGACTCCCGCCTATACCACTAAAGAGTGGCAAGTACGGGGGTCAATGTAGCTTTTACCCGAAGGGTCGGGATCAATTTCCACACGGAGATACATATGTAAGAGTTGAGTTCCTAAGTGATCTAATGGTGCGTTGTGTTCTCAGTTGCACGTCTCATCAAAGGGTTTTGTGATTAAACTACGATTTAGTCTAGTCGAAATTACAAGTTAACTAACTAATATATTTTTGACTGTTTTCTCAATAGATAAAGGGACTATGGCTGTGACTTTCTCCTAGGTGAATACTTGAAGGGATCTAAAGCCTAAGACAAAGACGTTATGTTGGGGATTGTGATATAGCCAATGCACAGAAATACTCACTCTATACCTCTCGCTAGCTTGAGTGACTTTGCGCTAATTGTCTCTCTCGAGATCAATTGGGTGTCAAAATTGTGCAAGCAATATAAGCTCAAGTAGGGTATTACTATCTCTAGGTTTAACCCGTTAATTGGGACTATCAATCTCTTGATTACATCCCAATTTCTTGCTGGACTGATTTTCCTAGACTTAAGTTCTCTTTCTCAAGAAGAACCTAAGTGAAATAGACACCAATTAGTGTTTGCAACCACTAATTAACATGGAAAACACCAATCAGTCCAAATATCAACTACCCATAAACATCTCAGCCTTAAATCAAAAGACCCATCAAATACCCACACTAGGGTTGAGCCACAACCCTAGCTAATGGATCTAGCTACTCATGATAGTGAAAGAAAACAATGAAATAGATGAAGAATAACCCATAGAATTTTATTACAAGCTAATAATTGAAGATTCAATGATAAACCCACTATAAAACTGCTCAAAATAGTCTAAAACTGATGTTCACGAGCTCCTTTCAAAGTTAGATTACAAAAGCTTCCCTAAAATGGGAAAAGAAAGTATTTATACTAGGCTGAATTTTCTGGACAAAAATACCACTGCGGGGTGCCGCGGACCACAAGAAATGGAGTACGGCCGCGGTGAGGCTCTTTGGCTTTGACATTTTCTCTATGAACTTCGCCACCGCGGGCCGCATAAAATGCATCGCGGCCGCGTTGGCTACTACTGCAGTCCACATAAAATAGGATTGCGGACCGCGTTGGCCATGACCTCCAAAATTCCAGCTCTCTGAATCCTAGCATTGCGGATCGCTTAAAATGGGTTGCAGTCGCGGTGAGATCACTACGGTCCGCACAAACTGCTTTGCGGCCGCAATGCTCGAGTTTCCACCATTTGCACTTCTCTGAATCTCTTCACTACGGACTGCACTAAATGGAATGCGACCGCAATGGATCTGTTGCACTGTGCTTGAACTTATTCTTGGTACTTGTGCATTTTTCACTCCTTTTTGAGCTAGTTTTGACTAATTGTCATCTTTTTTTACCAAACCCTGCAAACAAGTACAACGTGTAAGCCTTTGGGACTATTTTGTATATATATTTAACCAAAACTCAAGTAAGAAGGAGTGTAAAATGAAGTATAATCCCTAGATATCAACTCCCCCAAACTTAAGCTTTTGCTTGTCCTCAAGCAAACAAAATAAGCCCCACCTCTTAAGAGTAAATCCAAGACAATTCAGTTTTCCTAAGGTGACCTCTTCGAGCATCAATTGGGACTAACAATTGCCCTCAATTCAAATGAATCATTAACAACATTCGACCTTTTAAACACCATGGATTTAATGCGACACAAGAGCATCAAGAGTTGACTCAACACATCAAAGAGACTCTTTCTACTACTTTGGTCATTGTGGAACCCAAACTAATACACCTCAACTCTCCCTAAGCAAACCTCACTTTTATATTGTATCACTCAGAGCGAGGATAAAGGAAGCACACTCATCTCTCTCAAAGAAAGGTCTCAAGTCCGGCTCTAAGTACCATAAGCTTACCCCTTATGTGAGTCGCCACTAATGTAAGCTTCATTCAACTCAAGATCATATAGGACTTTTGTGGAGATATAGTGAAGGCTTTTGGTTCAAGGTAGTAAATATTTGGTCTAGGTGGGTTCCATCTTCCCTTAAGCACTTCATTTGTTTCACTTTTGCGTACATTCTCTTGACTTTTTGAGTCATTAAGCTCTTTCTGAGGGGTTAGAGAGACATATTGTCACTCCTTCTTGTTCATTTCAAACCTTTTTCTCCTTTCTAAACATTCCACACCTTTCATCTATTTTCTTTCATTGATTCCCTTTATTTCTTCCAGATTGTTCATTCTTTTTGACTTTTTGATTTTTTTTCATTGCCTTTCCTTTTCTTCATTTTGTACCTTTTTTCACTTTGTTTCATTCCTCGTCTCTCCCCCAAACTTATGATTTTGCCTTGTGCTAAGGAAAGATAGGGTGCCAAGAGAGGGTCAGAACGGGTAAAGGCTTGTATTGTGGCTTTTGAAACAAAAAGGTCTAAGGCTCAAAAGGGTTGACTAGGGATATTATCTTTGGTAGGCCATGGAAGTTGTCAAGACATCATTCGGATCAAGGAGAGCCTATAATCACATCTCAAGTCAAACTACACTTAGGATTTCGCCTAGACAAATATTCAGGGCAAGTTCTAGACTAATGGCACGGGACTTGGATTTGCAATTCAAATTCTCACCACACAAGCTATGGGATTTCTAAAGAAATAGAGTCGGGGGCCCACAACGACCTTAGCTAAGATTTGAGTAACACACTGGTCCCGAAAAACCACTTGATGATTATCGGCCAATGCAAGAGTCTCAAGGTCACAACTTTCACCATCTTATACACAACAATTTGTTTTTGGCCATAGGATTAAAGGAAAATGTTCTAGGCCCAAGTGAAACTTTGCTTGAGGCACCATTACTCACTAGCTACTATTCACACAAAAAGCAAAAAGAAAAACAGACTCAAACCCTTAAGAAGGTTGTCAATGCCATCCATCATCGGGAAGAGCCACCCGGTTCACACAAATTTCACCTTTGGAAAGAACCGTGGCATTAAGAAAACCAAAGGCTTATTGCACGCAAAAATTCAAAACAAGAAGCTACGAAAATAAAATAAGAAGCTACGAAAGGAAAAATGCGGAAAGTAGAATAAATATATACAAGAGGGGATTTAGTCGAATATACATAAGGGGGAATGAATATATATATCAGAAGGTGACTTTATATACATACCAAAGTTGTAAAGTACTAAAAGTAAACTGAAATGGTTAAATTATGTACATACCAAAAATAAAAAAGAAAGTGTAATAAAAGGAAATAGTGTCATATATACAGTCATCCAAATAGGGCTACCCCCTCAAATGAAATCTAGCATTTTACTCAATGCTAACTTATCAAAAACAACTCAAAACGGAATAAAAGAAATAGAGTAAGAAGAAACTCCATATTGGCCCTCCGTCTGCATAGGCTCCTGGTGCTGGGTCCCTGGGTCCTCGGACTACTCGGGAGCCTATGACTGGCTCCTGTAACATGTGTCTCCTCTGGGACCTGGGACTCTATCGGAATCTGGGGCTGCTCTTGTACTGGCATCTGGGGCTGGGCAGAGGAATCTCCCTGCGGGTCCGCCAACTCTATGACAGCATCAACAACTCGGGGAATCACCCTCCTCCTTTTTGCTGGCCTATCTATCTCTTGCTCTGGCTCAGGTTGGGCTGCTAGGGCCGAGTCACGCAATAACAGGTCTGATGGTAAGTGATCCGCCTTCATCTTCTCTACCTCCACCCTCAACTTCTTCACCGACTCCTTGGAAGCACGAGTCTTTCTCATTTTCTTTGTCTCCTTAGCAAGCTCTTTTAATGACTTTCCATGAGAATCAACCGTAGCAATGATCAATTGCTGGTTCTCTAGGAGCTTCTTCTGGTTGTCCATAAGCTCCTTGAGAGTGTCCTCTACTGACTGTGGGACCTGTGGATGAGGAGGTGCAGATTGGGCTGCCACCGATGTAGAAAGTACAGACATCTTAGAAGTAGCTGCCTGCATCCAGTTGTTGATACTGGCGAGGGTCTGGCTCAATTGGTGGGCAGTCAAAGGATATGTTGCAGATGTGGAGATAGCTGGGGCTGTAAAAGTGGAGGGTCCTGGAGCAATGTCTGGGGTGGCTGAGGTAGGTTGAGTAGGAGCCACTACTACCACTGGATCTTCAGACTGGCCAGTAGAAATAGTGGATTTGCCCTTGAATTTCTTGCCTTTAGGGTTTTCATCACCCTGTAGACTGTACTAGGAGAAAGGAGCTTTCGGCTTTATCTTCACATCAAATTTCCTTTCATGTACCTCTTGATCCTCGAAATACATAGTCAGGAAATTTGGGAAAGGGTAGGATCTATCACCTTCGTTCACCACCCATGTAATCACCTTAGACATAACATTCCCGACGTTGATCGGGTATCCTGGCATGATCGATGCTACCAATGCAGCTCAGGAGAGAGGAAGAGAGTTTTTGTGAGTGGTGGGGTCTAGCCTGCTGCACACAAACGTCTCCCACCCTTTTGTTTCGAAGTTCAGGGTTCTCCTCAGAATGTTTACTCCCGCTTGCAACCATTCTGGGGTGGTACCCGGGATTTCCAAATGCTCTACTAACCATGGACGAGCATCTTCCCCCATAGCTAATTTCTCCAAGTATAATGTCTCATCCTCCTCCGGGAAGTCAAGGTAATCATTGATTGTCTTTCTATCAAACATCACTGTCAAATTTTGCACCTTAGTCACTTTAGTATCCTTTTTTATGTGGGCCACATTTGTGTAGAACTCTTTGACTAAGTGCTCATTGGCCTTTACCACTTGGCATGAGAATTAATCACATCCAGCTCTTTCTTTGAACTGCTTCAGCACATTGGGGTTGTGAGGCAAAAGGTCATTTGTGATGAATTTTCGCTCCGGTATCAACTTCCTCTCAGGCCACCATTCTCTGAACTTGTGATACGTTGTTTCACTCACAAACCTATATTTCCATGCTTCTGGTTTCCTGGTTCTCTTTACTCCTCCTACTTGGGGCTCATCCCTTCCTTCTTCTTCTGCGGAATGCTCACCGGATAGTGAAGCTGTAGGTGAGGTAGAATATTCATTGGCACTGCCTGCAGCTGAGCCCTCAGACGACTCAGAAGACCTTTGTACTGATGCTTGGGCAGTAGGGGAGCTCGGAGGTGTATTTCTCAATCTCTTCCTCTCCGGCTGGTCAGGAACATACTCTGGCACGGATTCAGAGTCAGATGCCTCCCGGGAGGGCGCATACTCACTTCCCGAGTGGGAAGCAGCTTTATCTATAGCTTTAATTGTCCTCCTAGTATCTTTGATACTTTTCCGGGCTTGAGGAGTCAATTTGATCATCCCCTTTCCTCTACCCCAGGAGGACTCTCCTTTTCTCGGTTGTTTTCTACCACCGCCTCGTGATTGAACCATTGTCTGCAAGTGGAATTCAGTTTAAGTTTGTTAGTATCACAGTATTAGAAGAATCAGTGAAGAATCAGATTGAAATCAGCATTACAGAACAGTAGATTGCGGACCACACAAAATGATGTGCGACCGCAAAGAAGGTACTGCGGACCGCGCAAAATGCAATGCGGTCCGCACTGAGGTGGGATTCAGACTACCCACTCTTTGAAGAAATCAATCGCGGGCCGCACAAAATGAAGTGTGGCCTCAAAGAAGTTACTACGAACCGCACAAAATGCACTTCGGTCCGTATCGAGATGGGGTTCAGACTACCCATTCTCTGATAAATGCCACCGCAGACCGCACAAAATGGTGTTGCGGTCCGCATTAAGGCACCGCGGACTGCACAAAATCCATCGTGGCCGCGATCCTTAGCTTGTAACCTCTCTGAAGTTAACCCATCGCGGTCCGCACAAAATGGCATTACGGATCGCGGTGAGCAATGAACAGTAACACTAACCTAGGGTTCGCTTTTTCCGTGTAGAATAGAGATTCTCTCTAAGGAAATTTTGTCCCAAATTGAGCCTACAATCACATATTATTGATACCCTATCTGTTTAATCAGTGTTTTTAAACTAATTACTCCTAATTTAACTATTATTAAGCAAACCCTTACATTGATTGAAAGAAAATGGAAGAAAAAGAAGAAAAACAACTATTTAAAAAGAAAATAACAAAGTTACAAAAATAAGAGAACAAAATTAAAATTACCAGATGTGAGATGCAGTGTAGATGAATGAGATGTAGCAGGTGAAGTCAAGAAGTAGGAGTGATGAACAGTGTTTTTGTCTATTAAGTGTGCAGAGAGCGAAACGTTTGAAATGAAGGCCTCAAGTCGTATTTATAGAAAAAGGACCTGGGGCTCACGTCACTTACCCACCGCGGACAACACAAAATGGCACCTTGGTCCGCGGTACTCATAAGCCAAGGACAATGAGGAGACATCAACTGCGGACCGCAAGAATTGCAATGCGGCCGCAGTGGTCCACCGCGGTCCGCACAAAATGCATTGCGGTCGTGGTTGCAAACTTAAGAGAGCCCTTTTTCACTGTTAAATCACCCTGCGGACCGCATTGGAATGTTGCCCCCGCACTAAGGCCTTTGCGGCCGCACAAAATGCAATGCGTCCGCAGTGCAAACTTCAGAGAGCTCATTTTTTCCAACTTAGTCCTGCACTGCATCAAAACAATCCTGCAACATCCCACAACCAGTTAGTCAAAAAGCAAATCCTATACTACAAAGAAAATCGAAGAAAAACGAAAAGAAAGACACATGGGTTGCCTCCCAAGAAGCGCCTGATTTAACGTCGCGGCACGACGCATGTTACCAAGTTCAAAGGAATTTCATCAAAGCCACCACGTGGCTATCTTCAAATTTTCCAAGATAATGCTTGACCCAGTGCCCATTCAAACGAAAAATCTCCCCATTCTTGTTCTTAAGATCAAGAGCACCAAAGGGTGTAACCAACACAACTTCAAACGGGCCACTCCACTTGGATTTGAGTTTTTCCGGGAAGAGACGAAGTCTAGAATTGAAAGAAGCACCAAGTCTCCTACATTGAACTCTCAGTCTTTGGCATATTTGTTGTGGAGATACTTCATTTTCTCTTTGTACAAAGAGGAGCTAGTATATGCATGAAATCTGAACTCATCTAGCTCATTGAGATGATCAACTCTGAGATTTGCACCAATCCAAATTCAATTTCTTCAAAGCCCATAGTGCCTTATGCTTCAATTCCACCGGAATATGAAAAGACTTGCCATACACCAACCGGTAAGGAGACATACCGATTAGGGTCTTGAAGGCGGTCCGGTAAGCCCAAAGAGCATCATCAAGCTTCCGAGACCAATCAGTCTGATTAGCATTCACTGTCTTGGCCAAAATATTCTTGATTTCATTATTAGACACTTCCACTTGGCCACTTTCTTGAGGATCGTACGGAGTGGACACCTTATGATTGACTCCATACTTGGTTAACAATGAATCGAAGGCCCTATTGCAAAAATGAGACCCCATGTCACTGATGATGGCACAGGGTGTCCCAAATCTTGTGAAAATATGCTTCTTCAGAAAACCAACCACACTTCGGGCCTCATTATTGGTAAAAGCCACAGCTTCAACCCATTTCAAAATATAGTCCACCGCCAGGTAGGTAAGTGTTTCCACATGAGCTAACAAAGGGCCCCATAAAATCAATACCCCAAACATCAAAAATATCCACCTCAAGAATTGTAGTGAGTGGCATCTCATCTTTCTTGGATATGTCACCCATTCTTTGGCATTCATCACACCGCTTGAACAACTCACTAGCATCCTTGTACAAAGTAGGCCAAAAGAAACCACAACTTAACACTTTTGAAACGGTCCTTGCCCCTCCATGATGACCACCATAAGGTAAGGAGTGGCATGACTCAAGAATTGACCCTTGCTCTTCTTCGGGCACAAATCATCGGATGACACCATCGTTGCATATCTTGAATAAGTACGGTTCATCCCAATAATAATCCATGCTATCCTGTCTAAGCTTATTCCTTTAGTTAGAAGAGATCTCAAACGGGACAACACCAGTGACAATGTAGTTGGCGATGTCCGCGAACCATGGCATTTCTTGCATAGTAACGAAGAGAAGTTGCTCATCCGGGAAGCTATCATCAATATCAAGCCCATCACGAGGTCGCCCTTTCTCCTCCAAACGGGAGATATGGTCGGCAACTTGGTTCTCACTCCCATTTTCTATCAATGATCTCCAAATTAAACTCTTGAAGTAATAACACCCACCGCATAGTCCAGCCTTGGAATCCTTTTTCATCATGAGATACCGGGGTGCCACATGGTCAGTGTGAACTATGACCTTGGCACCCATAAGATAAGGACGAAATTTCTCCATTGCAAAAACTATAGCCAATAACTCTTTTTCGGTGACGGTGTAGTTCATTTGGGCGGAATTCATTGTCTTGCTTGCATAGTAAATGGGGTGAAAGATCTTGTTCACCCTTTGGCCCAAAACCGCACCCACCTCCAAATCACTTGAATCACACATTAGCTCAAAAGGAGAGCTCCAATTCGGCACGGTGATAATTGGCGTGGTGGTTAGCTTGTGCTTCAACAACTCAAATGCACTCATGCAATTCTCATCAAAGTGGAACTTGGCATCTTCTCTAACAACTTGCAAAGGGATTGACCACCTTCGAAAAGTCCTTAATGAAGCGCCAGTAAAACCCGGCATGCTCAAGAAAGCCACGGACTCCCTTTACCGAAGTTGGAGGTGGAAATTTAGAAATGACCTCAATCTTGGACTTGTTTACTTCAATTCCATTCCTTGAGATTTTGTGGGCCAAAACTATCCCTTCTTCAACCATAATTGGCATTTTTCCCAGTTGAGCACTAGGTTGGTTTCTTCACAACGAGCGAGGACTTTATCAAGATTGTTCAAGCATTCATCAAAAAAGTCCCCAACCACGCTGAAATCATCCTTGAATACATCTAGAAAGTCTTCAACCATGTCAGTGAAAATTGCCATCATGCACCACTGAAATGTAGCGGGTGCATTGCACAATCCAAAAGGCATCCTGGAAAAAGCAAATGTCCCATAGGGATAGGTGAAGGTTGTCTTTTCTTGGTCCTACGGAGCAATCAAGATTTTGTTATATCCTGAATACTCGTCCAAGAACCAATAGAAAGCTCTACCTGCAAGTGTGTCAAGAATTTGGTCCAAGAAAGGCAATGGGAAGTGATCCTTGCGAGTCACCTTGTTCAATTTGCGGCAACCTGTGACTGTCCTTGTTGGAATAAGTTCGTTCTTGTCATTTTGAACCACGGTCATACCACCCTTTTTTGGAACACATTGGACCGTAAAAGTCCAAGCACTATCCGAGATTGGGTAGATGACCCCTGCATCAAGCCACATGATTATTTCTTTCTTCATAAATTCTTGCATTGCTTCATTTAGCCTCTGTTGATGTTCTACGGAAGGCTTTGCTCCATCCTCGAGAATCATTTTGTGCATAAAAAATGCGGGGCTTATTCCTAGAATATTTGCAAGTGTCCATCCTATGGCCTTCTTCCTCCTTTGTAACACTTTGAGAGTAGAGTCTACCTGCAATTTGGTTAGGCAAGATGAAAGTATGACAGGTAAAGTACAAGAAGGACCAAGAAATTCATACCTGAGGTGTGGTGGAAGTGGCTTCAACTCCAATGTAAGGCTTTGCCGGAGGAGATTTCCAATTCTCCAAATCCAAGGATAACTTTTGAGGACCATATGAGTAAGAACCCATGCCTTGTAGAGCATTGGTACTCTCGATCAAGCCATCCACCACAATATCATCATGGTCCAATAAATCTTCCATCTACGGGATCTCCAAGATTTATCATTGAGCTTGTTTCATCAATAATGACCTCGGTGACAAGGTCCATGAAAGAACATACTTCCGTGGTATTGGGTTGCTTCATTGACTTGCACACTTGGAACACAACCTTTTCATCTCTCATCCGGAAGGTGAGCTCACCGGACTCCACGTCAACTAAGTCCTTCCCCGTTGCAATTAGGGGCCTTCCCAAAATGATAGGAACTTCATAATCCACCTCACAATCCAAGATAACAAAATTCGCGGGCAAGATGAACTTGTCAACCCACACCAAAACATCATCAATGATTCCTAAAGGCCTCTTCATAGATCGATCCGCCATTTGAAGACGCATGGAAGTAGCCCGAGGTTGACCTATCCCCAAAGTTGATGACCGAATATGGCATCAAGTTTATGCTAGCTCCAAGGTCTCACAATTCTTTGGCAAAATCCGCGCTACCAATTTTGCAAGGAATGGTGAATGCCCTGAGGTCTTCAAGCTTGGGTGCCATTGAGTGCACTACTGCACTCACTTGGTGAGTCGTCTTTATAGTTTCGCACTCCATTGACCTTTTCTTTGTGACCAAGTCCTTCATGAACTTGGCATACCCGGACATTTTCTCTAAAGCTTCAACTAAAGGGACATTGATGGATAAGCTTTTCATCATGTTGATGAATTTCTTGAATTGGTTATCATTCTTTTTCTTCGCCAACCTTTTAGGATAAGGAGGAGGAGGCCTAGGCAATGGGGCCTTTTCTTTTGACACAACCGACTCGGGAATGTCAATTACGTATTCCCTAGACGGTTCCCGTCGCTTTGAGTTTCCTCCTCATGATCATGAATATCAATCCTCACTTCACTAGTTGTTGGCTCCTCAACTACATGCTCAACCTCAATAGGAACCTCATCATTTGGCAAGTCATCCTCATCACCAACAACTCTCTTTTGTTTAGAAGAACTAGCATCACCGCCTCGTCTACTCCTTGTGGTAACCTCCATGGCATGACCGGTATTGTTGTTGTTGTTCCCACCCTTGGGGTTCACCACCGTATCACTTGGTAGTGCTCTCTTTAGGCGTGTGTTCAAGGCTTGAGAGATTTGTCCCATTTGCACTT
The DNA here is from genome assembly GCA_005239495.1 of Nicotiana undulata. Taxonomy (NCBI): domain Eukaryota; kingdom Viridiplantae; phylum Streptophyta; class Magnoliopsida; order Solanales; family Solanaceae; genus Nicotiana; species Nicotiana undulata. Next base: position 51,628 of record ML257533.1, read on the forward strand.
CAAGATTTCGAATGGAGGTGTTATAGGAGGCACGTTGAGCATCCGAATCTGCATTGTGATCCATCATTTGTTTGAACATTTTCTCAATTCTACCCATGTCATTACTTGACTAACCTTGGCCTTGTGATTGATAGGGGGTGGGTTGTTGGGTTGTTGGTACATCGGGGGCCTTTGAAAGCCCGACCCCTGGTTACCGTTTCCACCCTAATTGTTGTTATTGTTGTTCCCCCAATTGCTTGAATTGTTGTTATTGTTCCAATTATGTTGCCTTTGATTGTTCCAACTTTGGTTATTTCCTTGATTGTTCCCTTGTCCTTGATAATTGTTGGCATATATGACATCCTCATCTTGATCATCATAAGAATCCTCTTGACTATACCCACTCGATTCTTGGTCACCTTGAACATTGTTGTTTTGCATTTGATTTCCACGAGGTCTTCTCTTGTTCACTAAAACATTAACCCCCTCCATAGCATTCACTTCTTCGGCCCTTGTAATTGTTGAAGTTGTGCCTTAGCAAGTTGATTCATGGTGGTGGTAAGCTCGGCAATTGCTTGCCCATGTTCTTGAAGTTCTTTGTGAAGACCATTAACACCTGGATCACCCTGAGGCACATTTGCTCTACTCTGCCATGCTGACGAAGTGTCAACCATTTCATCTAAGACCTCACATGCCTCATTGTATGGTAGCTTCATGAAGTTACCCCCAACCAATTGATTGACCACACACTAATTGATGGTATTTATGCCTCGATAAAAGGTCTGATGTATCATGGCATGTCATTGTTTGGACACTCCTTTACCATGGTCCGGTAGCACTCCCAAATCTCATGCAAAGGCTCATTTGGATATTGCTTAAAAGCCAATATTTCATATCTAAGTGCTGCCATATGACTAGGAGAGAAGAATTTTGCAATGAACTTGTCTGCTAGCTCATCCCATGTGGATAGGGAGTGGTTGGGAAGTTGCTCCAGCTAGTCTAATGCTTTCCCTCGGAGAGAGAAAGGGAATAGCCTAAGCCTTAATGCATCCTCTGAGAGGTTTGTTTACTTGCTCCCCCAGTAGGTATCAACGAACCCCTTTAAATGCTTATAAGCATTCTTATGTGGAGCTCCTGTGAAGTACCTACGCTGCTCCAAGAGTGTCAGCATCACATTTGTGATTTGGAAGTTCCCCGCCCGGATCCTAGGCGGGACAATAGCACTCGCGTACCCCTCGTTTGGAAGTACCCGAGGGGAAACTCTCGGAG
>ML257533.1:52920-91830 GCA_005239495.1 Nicotiana undulata
GTTCCCGAGGGGAAACCCCCGGGGGTGGGGGGGGGGGGGGGGGGTCTGGAATATCCTCATTAACATTGGCTTGTCGGCCCCGTCTTAGAGATGGTACTTGATTTAGTTCATCTTCTCCATTCTCAAACACCTCCTCCCCCAAAATAATATTACCCAAAGGATCCGCCATTAGTACGTGAATTGATTCAACACACACGTTAACAAAAAAAGTAAGGGAAAACACACTACACCACTATTCACGTAGATAATCAACACCGTAAAAGCTCCCCTGCAACGGCGCCAAAAAGAGATCGGCTCCCGCCTATACCACTAAAGAGTGGAAAGTACGGGGGTCAATGCAGCTTTTACCCGAAGGGTCGGGATTGATTTCCACAGGAAGCTATATATGTGGGAGTTGAGTTCCTAAGTGATCTAATGGTGCGTTGTGTTATCAGTTGCACTTCTCATCAAAGGGTTTTGTGATTAAACTACGGTTTAGTCTAGTCAAAATTACAAGTTAACTAACTAATATATTTTTGACTGTTTTCTCAATAGATAAAGGGACTAGGTCTGTGACTTTCTCCTAGATGAATACTTGACGGGATCTAAAGCCTAAGGCAAAGACGTTATGTTGGGGATTGTAATATAGCCAAAGCACAGAAATACTCACTCTATACCTCTCGGTAGCTTGACTGAATTTGCCCTAATTTCCTCTCTCGAGATCAATTGGGTGTCAAAATTGTGCAAGCAATATAAGCTCAAGTAGGGTATTACTATCTCTAGGTTTAACCCGTTAATTGGGACTATCAATCTCTTGATTACATCCCAATTTCTTGTTGGACTAACTTTCCTAGACTCAAGTTCTCTTTCTCAAGAATAACCCAAGTCAAATAGGCACCAATTAGTGTTTGCAACCACTAATTTAACATGGAAAACACCAATCAGTCCAAATATCAACTACCCATAAACATCTCAGCCATAAATCAAAAGACCCATGGAATACCCACACTAGGGTTGAGCCACAACCCTAGCTAATGGGTCTAGCTACTCATGATAGTGAAAGAAAATAAAGAAATAGATAAAGAATATCCCATAGAATTTAATTACAAGCTAATAATTGATGATTCAATGATAAACTCACTATGAAACTACTCAAAATAGTCTAAAACCGATGTTCACGAGCTCCTGTCAAAGTTAGATTACAAAAGCTTCCCTAAAATGGGAAAAGAAAGTATTTATACTAGGCCAAATTTTCTGGACAAAAATATCCCTGCGGGGTGCCGCGGACCGCAAGAAATGGAGTGTGGCCGCAGTGAGGCTCTTTGGCTTTGACATTTTTCTCTCTGAACTTGGCCACTGTGGGCCGTATAAAAAGTATCACGGTGGCTACTACTGCGGTACGCATAAAATAGGATTGTGGACTACATTGGCCATGACCTCCAAAATTCCAGCTCTCTGAATCCTAGCATTGCGGACCGCACAAAATGGATTGCAGCCGCGGTGAGATCACTGCGGTCCGCAAAAACTGCTTTGCGGCCGCAGTGCTCGAGTTTCCGCCATTTGCACTTCTCTGAATATCTTCACTGCGGGCCGCACTAAATGGAATGCGGCCGCAGTGGATCTGTTGCACTGTATTTGAACTTGTTCTTGGTACTTGTGCATATTACACTCCTTTTTGAGTTGGTTTTGACTAATTGTCATCTTTTTTTACCAAACCGTGCAAACAAGTACAACATGTAAGCCTTTGGGACTATTTTGTATATATTTTAAACCAAAATTCAAGTAAGAAGGAGTGTAAAATGAAGTATAATCCCTAGATATCATGAACTTCAAGGTGAACTCATAGCTTTTGAAAAAAGACATCTTAAGAAAACTACTCAAGAAGAGAAGTAGAAGATTGTAGCCTTCAAAGCTACAACTGATAGAACAGAAAGTTACATTGATGATGACCCTGAAGCTCTTAAAGAATAAATTACTCTAGTATCAAGAAACATGGATGGACTAATGATAAGATACAGAAACACCAAGAAGGGCAGGTTTCCATCTAGACGAACCAGGCAATATAGTGAACAAGACAAAAATGATGAAAAATGTTATGAATGTGGAAGAGTTGGACATGTTCAAGCTGAATGTCCTGAGCTTAAGACAAAAGTCTCCAGAGGATTCAACAAGAACAAATCATTCAAAATTTGGAGTGATGAAGATAGTTCATAACATGGAAATAGACAACTTATGTTTTATGACGATCCTAGAAAACGATATGAAGAAGATCTCTGGATGTTGTAAAGATGAGGACGATTCAGATGATGAAAATGAAAACTGTTTCAGGGCACGAGGTGAAACAAGAAAGGTAAGACCCTATAACTGTGAAAGATGTAATGAATTGCAGGATATTCTTGATCTTAGTATAAAAGGGTCACAAAAACTGTTTGATGAAATAAAAAGACTCAATAGAGAAGTCAGAGACTAAAAACTCAAACTTGAAGTATGCGAGATTGAGCAAGATGTACTTCAGGATGAGTATGATGGATTACTTGTGCAGCTTAACCGCATGCGCAAATCCACCAGCCACAGCTCCACTAGGTTCAGTCAGACGTCTTACAAGTCGACTAAAGAAGGACCAGCTAGAACATAGTCAACTAGTTCTTACTCAAGTGGGAACTCCAAAACTGGATCAAGTCCCAAATGTCACTACTGTAATAAGAGTGGACATAATTATTCTTTTTGTCATTTTCGTAAATCAAATATGTCAGGATGGGTTTGGAGACCCAAAAATAATCCTGAATCTAGTAATGCTAACCAAAAAGGACCCAAGCAAACTTGGGTACCTAAGAAAAGATAAAATTCATGTTTTGAAGGAACACCACAGAAGAAGTCACAAAGGAAAATGGTATTTGGATAGTGCGTGTTCTAGTCACATGACAGGAGACAAGAATCTGTTTAAAGTAGTTACAAAAAATGATGGAGGAAATGTAAAATTTGGCGATGATTCAAAAGGGAAGATAGTTAGTACCAGAACAGTTCCTTTCAACAACAATTGTGATATCACTAAAGTCTATCTCGTGGATGGGCTTAACTACAATCTCCTAAGTGTAAGTCAACTATGCGACTCATGATATGAGGTAAAATTTAAGAAAACAGATTGTGCCATTGAGGATGAATCAGGTAAAATAATCCTCCCAGGTAAAAGGTATGGAAATGTTTATATTCTTGATGGTTTTGAAAGTGTAGATGGTCATATTTTCTTAACTTCTATTTCTGATGATCCTTGGCTATGGCATAAGAAACTTGGTCACGCAAGCATGCATTTAATAGAAAAATTTTCCAAACGTGAATTATTTATTGGTTTACCCAATCTGAATTTTTCTAGTAATCATGTGTGTGATGCATGTCAAATTGGTAAGCAAACCAGAAATTCTTTCAAAAGCAAAGATATTATATCTACTCCAAAGCCTTTACAACTACTTCATATGGATTTATTTGGACCTACTAGAACTGCCAGCATTGGAGGTAAAAGATATGCTTTTTTCATTGTTGATGATTACTCACGTTTCACTTGGGTGATTTTTCTATCTCACAAAGATGAAGCCTTGAAAAATTTGGAGATTTTATGTAAAAAGGTTGAGAGAGAAAAAGGATTTCGTATTACTACTGTGCAAAGTGATCATGGAGGAGAATTTGAAAATCGAGCATTTGAAGATTTCTGCAATGATAAAGGATATACTCACGACTTTTTTGCACCAAGATCACCTCAACAAAATGGAGTGGTTGAACGAAAAAATAGGACTCTACAGGATATGGCCAGAACCATGCTACTGGAACATTCACTGCCAAATCACTTCTGGGCAGAAGGTGTAAGTACTGCTTGTCACATTCTGAATCGATGCCTCATTAGACCAATCTGAAGAAAACTCTATATGAACTATGGAAAGGTAAACGACCGAACCTAAGTTATTTTCATCCTTTTGGGAGAAAGTGTTTTATTAACAACAATGGTAAGGACAATCTTGGTAAATTTGATCCAAGTGATGCAGGTATTTTTCTAGGCTACTCTTTGAACAATAGATCTTTTAGAGTTTATAATAAATGCACGATGTGCGTAGAAGAATCAGTACATGTTGTTTTTTATGAGAATAACACTCGGGCCGAGAAAGAATTCATTACAGGTGACGATGAGAAAATACAAAAATCTCAAGAGACAAGCAAACCTCAAGAGTCAACTAGAAAACCTGCCAACATGAAAGAGTCGATTAATGTGATCAGCAATAGTCAACCAGAAGTGCCAAAAGAGTCGGTTGCTCCTGTTGTTCGTCCAAATGAATGGAGGAGTGAATCATAGTATCCCCAAATATTCATCATAGGAGATCCAAACGAATGAATGAAAACAAGAGGAGCTCTCAAGAAGAAAGCAAACATGGCTTTGATATCCCAGATTGAGCCGAAGAAAATAGAAGAAGCATTGAACGACTCAAGCTTGGTGCATGCAATTCAGGAAGAATTAGATCAATTTGACAAAAATCAAGTGTGGAAACTGATACCCAAACCAGCAAATACTTCGGTTATAGGAACAAAATGGGTTCTCAGAAACAAGTTGAATAAAAGTTGTCAGAAACAAAGCTAGACTAGTCGCTCAAGGGTACTCACAACAAGAAGGAGTCGACTATGACGAAACATTTGCTCCAGTAGCACGACTAGAATCTATAAGAATTCTTCTTGCATATGCATCTTTCAAAAGATTCAGATTGTTCCAGATGGATGTTAAAAGTGCGTTTCTAAATGGGTTCATCGAAGAAGAAGTTTATGTAAAACAACCTCCTGGATGAAGACTCAAAGTTTCCCTACCACGTGTTTAAATTGACCAAAGCTCCATACAGTCTAAAACAAGCTCCACGAGCATGGTATGAACGACTTAGATCATTTCTCATTGATAATGGATTCACAAGAGGCAAAGTAGATACTACTATGTTCATTAAAAGATCATCTGAAGGTAATCTCATTATTCAAGTCTATGTTGATGATATTATCTTTGGTAGTACTAATCCTCTTCTATGAAAGGATTTTCTGATCTTATGCAAAGTGAGTTCGAAATGAGTATGATGGGAGAATTAACGTTCTTTCTTGGACTAAAAATTCAACAATCTGAAGAAGGGACTTTTATATGCCAAACCAAGAACACCAAGGAACTGATTCAGAAGTTTGGTATGGAAAATGCAAAATCCATCAGCACTCATATGAGTCCCTCAAAAAATCTTGATAAAGATGAACAAGGAACCTCTGTTGGTGAAACTAAGTATCAAGTAATGATTGGCTCTCTTCTTTATTTAACTGCTAGTTGACCAGATATCATGTTTAGTGTGTGTAAATGTGCTAGGTTCCAGGCAGCTCCAAAAGAATCCCATCTGACAGCAGTCAAAAAAATTATTTGATATCTTATTAGAACTACTTCTTATGGGTTATGGTATCCTCGCTCTAACACTTTCAATTTAGAAGGTTTTTCAGATGTTGATCTTGCAGGTGACAATGAAGACAGAAAAAGTACTAGTGGAACATGCCAATTACTTGGCAAAGCTTTGGTGTCTTGGACAGTAAGAAACCAGGATCAATCGCACTATCCACGACTGAAGCTGAATATATTGCCATTGGACAATGTTGTGTACAATTACTTTGGATGTCTCATCAACTTGGTGACTATGAACTATCCTTTAAACCTATACCAATTTTCTGTGATAATTCTAGTGCTATTTGTCTCTCAAAAAATCATGTACATCATTCTAGAGAAAAGCATATATATATCAAGCATCATTTCATTAGAGATCATGTTCTTAAAGGAAATGTAGAAATATCGTTTGTTGGGACTAATGATCAATTAGCTGATATCTTCACTAAGCCCCTATTAGAAGAAATATTTTTCTTATTAAGAGAACTTCTTGCCATAATGTGCATTAGCGGTAAAAGTTAGGACCAATGTGTCATTTACTAACTTATGTATGCCTAATGTTTTATTTCTTTTTGTAATCATTAATTGCGCATCTTATTTCCCTCTCTTTTCCTCTCTTTTCACATCAGTTGCAGAGTTCAAAGAAGGAAATAAAATCATCGTGTCTCCTCATCTGACACCCTTTCCTTTTATGTTCTCAAGCGTCAGAAAACCCTTTTTTAAAGCCCAAGTCTCTTTTCAATCCCCATCATCCTCTCCGTGTAGAAACCCATCTCTGAAACCCTCTCAACCGGAAATTTTTTTCAATGTCCAAACATCCTAAGAACCCCTATGTATCTACTAGAAAAGGCAATCGTTCCAGAGCCAAAACCACTTTTCAACCTCCTGAACAAGTAGATCTAGGGTCCGAACATTCTGAAGGTTTTGCCTCTTCTCTGGCTGACCTATCTTACCATTCTCAACACCTAGGAGAAAAAGCTTTAGGTAAACGACCTATGGAAGAAACCCCTATTTTGTTTACTCCAAAGAAATCCAAAATCGATCTATCCAGCACTCTAGAGTCTGACCTAAACTTCTGGGATTCCCCAAATAGGGATTTCTTTATCGCCTTAAAAGACAAGCCTATTGCTCATGGGAGGATAGTCAATCTTGATACCATGGAAGACCTAAATTGTAAGGTAAAAGATCTTTTCGTCTATCAAGGATGGTCTAAGTTCTTCTCTGTTCCTCTGCCCAAAGTCTATGAACACCTGGTAAGAATGTTCTATGTAAATCTTCACTCTAGTAAGCTTGATAGGTTGGAGTCCTTAGTGCTAGGCAAGAGTATTGTTCTTGATTGTGCCTTGTTTGATACAATTTTTCAGTGTAAGTGTTCTGGTTTCCCAATGCTTTTCAAAAACTCTAGGCTTGATGATTTTGAAATTTCCTTTGATCAAGCAAAAAAATGCATTGCTGAGTGTTCTTCTGATTCCCTTCCTAACCAGTTAGGTCCTAGTGATGTAAGTTTCGAAACCCGTGTTCTAGCCCATATTGTTGCCACCTCTTTACTCCCTCGTGCCGGTTCCTTCTCCACTTTCTCTTTAAGGGACACCTTCTTAGTTTACTGTCTCGTGACTAAACTCAAAATTAATTTGTCCTCATGGGTTATTAACTTCATGATTGAGAGTGTTAAAGACCCCACTAGTCTACCCTATGGCATGGCCATTACCTACATTCTGGTAGCCCACAATATTTCTATCTCTGAATATCCCTACATCCTGGTTTCCAAATCTTACAATTCCAGAGCAATTGTGAGTATGAGGTACATGTGTATGAAGGGCTCATGGGTTAATAAACAAGAGAGTGAAGTCAAGCCTGCTCCGACCGATTCAAAATCAAAACCTTTTGCTTCTCTTCCTAGCCAGAGTGATCCTAATATTTTTGAAAAACTCCATGCCATTGTCTCTCAACTATCTGAAATCAAGGATCTTCTCTCTGCCACTCAAACCATTGTTGGTGACATTCATGCCATCTCCAAGGAGACAGGATCTGGTGTATCCAAAATTCGAGTTGCAGTTCTCAGGGTAAAGGAAAATGCCATCAAGTCATTCAAGGAGATTCATGACAGGTTTGATGGAATGAGTATCTCAGCCACTGCCAACTTTGATCAAATGAAGGAGGCGATTTGCAACACTCTTACATATTTTCTGTGCCGTTAATGTGGAAGTTTAAGACAATTTTTTTGTTTTTTTTTTGTTTTGGTCTGATGTGTTTAGACTGGGTGCCCAGTCGATGGATGATATTGTTTTTTTGCTTTGTTTGGCCTAACTATATCCCTGGAAACTCCTTTATGCTATCAATCATGTTTTGGCTCGCATTCCCTCTTTGTTGATGTCAAAAAGGGGGAGAAAAAGATATATGTAATAATACAGGTGAAATACAGAACAAGTCGACTGAAGTACAGGTTAGCACCTCGACATATTTTGAGGGGGAGTCATGAAGAATAACTCAACTACAACACTTACTAAGGGGAAGCCATGAATTCATGGATCCTGCAGAGGCAGTCGACTACCATAGTCTAGAAGCAGTCGACTACCAGAGCCTCTTACTGAGGGGGAGTAAAATACTACTAGTGTTTATACATATATTATTTTGTCATCATCAAAAAAGGGGAGATTGTTAGAACTGATTTTAATGATGAAAATAGTATATATATATATATATATATATATATATATATATATATATATATATATATATATATTGTATGTGTAGGTACTCCTGGAACGTGCTCAAGATTGAAGGGGAAAATCAAATAAGATCGCTGATTGCATCCAAGATTGAAGGAATCAATGAAGACTGACAGAAAATATTAAGGCTAGATTGAAGAAATCAAAAAATCAATCCAAGATATCGAGAATCTGGAAGTAAATCAATCATGCGGCTAAATCTGTAAAGAACAAGATTCTAGGAAGATGCTCGGCGCTATCAAAGGAAGTCACCAGCGCATCGTCATCAGCCATAGCCATTGAGGCATAACCTTATTATTGGAAAGAATCAATTTCTTTCCAATGATCAAATCTCTTGGGTTGGCAAATCCCTTCAGCAATCAAGCCTTGTCAAAGAATTTAAACACATTTTTGTACCTTAGAACACATACTTTGATTGAACCAATTACCCTCTCTTTGTTCTACTGCATACCAATACGGTAGCTCCTTTAAGATCTGTTGTGTAACAAGTTAGAGACGAAAGAGAGAAAACCACTGGTGAGGCATTGTATCAAAGAGAAACGAGTGTCACTGAAACTAAGCCATCGGTTTAAACAACACCACCATTGTATACTCGAGAACTACATTCACTGAAAGAGAACACCCTTGCAACCCAAGGTTACTGGACTAGGATTCACATTGAATCCGAACCAGTATAAAATTTTGGTGTCTTTAATTCCTACATATTTACAACTGCTTTTATATTTTGTTGCGTTATTATCTCGCTATCATAACTAGTCGACTACTTGCGAAACTAGTCAACTAATAAGGAATAAAATTAAAAATAGTCAATTCACTCCCCGTCTTGTGCTTTCAATACTGGTATCCTTGTAGTGTAAAATAATGTGTGTGAGTAAATATTCGGTGAACCTTAAAATAACCGGAAGATATTCGTATTCTGTCACTCCGTAAGGGGTTGCTTGTTACGCTAAGTATAACATCGAGGACGATGAAACTTTGAGTGATTTGTTTAGGACTCCGGATGAATACCGGGAATTTCTTTTGATAAAAATATTGGAAATGTACGTCAAGGTTGAAGACGTTCGCAATAATGAGGTTGCGCAAAGCATGGATAACCCTCAGTCATCGGGAGGTTATTTTGGAGCAGTTTTTGCCAAATAGGTTCTGGCTGAAAGAGTTTGGCCTGATTTAAACTTATCTCCACTGGAGAATGAGGAGCGAAGAAATAATTTCTCACCTACTTTACATAATCCACAAGACTAGTGGTAAACTTCAATTTTCCTTTGTGTCACGCTGTTTATTTTTGTTGTATTGAATTTGTATTAACACTTATATATTCCATAGGAGTACCGGCCAGATATGAGTTTTAGAAGTTATGAACCCATGCCCAGTTGAAATATGTGTAGTTCTGGTGTGTTGGATCATGGTGGTCCACCTGGGAGTCATCATCAACATGATAATGTCCAACATGGAATATCAACACATTATGACTTGTAAGTGAAGTGATATAGCTATATGTAAAGTAGTTATCAATTTGAGTAGCTTATTATATTATTGTTTGTGCAGTGAAAACGAGCAAGTTGAACCACATGTCCTGACTCAACTGCCCGAAGATGACATATTTAATTGGGATCTGGCAGATGCACATAGTCAGGAAGAGAACAGTGATTATGACAACAATGCTGATGAGTCCGGAGATGACACACCCTTCCCTATTGAGGAGGAAGAGAATGATGGACCGAATTTGATGAGGGAGCATGATCCACCCCCGTTAGACCAAGAGTGTACGAGTCCCAAGTGTTGTTTCATTCTAGGTAGATTACCTACCTTGATCATTTTCGAAGTATGCCAAATGTGGATGCCCTCACAAGGGATTTTGACGAAATTCTGACAGCAATGTGGGATGAGTCTAGACCAACAAAGCTGGCAAAGGGTATGTTTTTTCCTGATAAAGTGTGTCTAAGCAGGGCGGCGAAAATGTACAATGTAAAGGAGTGTCGTGAGATGACGGTATGAGAGTCAGGTCCGGATGTATACAAGGTTGTTTGTCGTAGATGATTTACGGGTTGTCATAGGATGGTGCGTACGAGTAAGAAGAAAACAGGTATGTGGAAAGTGGGTAAATACATTGGCACCCACACTTGTGAAATGGACACATTCAATGGGAATCACTACAACTTGGATATTGACTTGATTTCTCTTGTCCTGATTCCACACATTGAAGTGTCCATAAGGTACAAGATCTAAGAGTGCATTACATTCGTCCACCAGGAATATCGCATTCCATTACCAAAAGAAAGGCATTTCTCGGGCGCAAACGTGCGTTTCAAATTGTTTATGGTAACTGGGATAAGGCATTTGCAGCTCTACCCAAGTACATGTACGCATTGCAACACTTTAACTTTGGGACCGTTGTTGAATGGAAACTTGAGCAGAGTCCGGGAATACCAGAATATATATTCAAATACGTGTTCTGAGCATTTAGACCAGCAATTGATGGTTTTCTACATTGTCGGCTGGTAATATCCATAGACGACACTCATATCATGGAAAATATGATATTAAGTTGTTGATCGTCGTTGCAGTAGATGCTAATGGACAAATATTTCCTTTACTTTTGCTATTTGTGCCAATGAAAGCCAAGAGACGTGGACACTATTTTTGAACCACTTGAAAGAGCACATTGTCAAACAGCGTTCAGGTATTTGTATAATATCGGATCGGCATGGTGGTATTTTAAGTTCTGTAGTGAATTTTCCTGCACGGCAAGAACCGTATGCCTACCACAGTTACTGTGTGAGGCACCTGAAGGCCAATTTCCAGAAGGCACATACTAATAAGGATCTGCATGATTTAATGTTGATGGCTATAACAGATCACTAGGGGAAAACTTCTGGAGGCACATGGAATCTATCAGGCAGAAAGATGAGGCAGCCTATCGTTGATTATTGCGACATAAGCCTGAAAGTGGACTCTGCATGCGGACGGTGGCAGAAGATGGAGAATTCTGACTACAAACGTGTCAGAGTCTTTCAACGGGTTATTGAAGTCTGCATGAGGATTGCCTGTCACTACCATGGTGCGGATGTCATTCAAGCATATGGCGGAGAGGTTTATTGAAGGGCTGCATCTGCAACGTCATTGATGGAAAGGGGTGTTGAATTTATGCCACTGCCAATAAAAATATTTGAGAAATGGCGGTGAGCACATTGACATTCATTTTTATAATATGATCGCGACCGAAATATTTTTGAAGTTTGCACCGCTATCCATCAAAACCGGGGGAATAATGTACACACCATAAATGAATCTAGAAGGTTATTCTCTTGTGGGAAATGGTTCATCTACCACATGTTGTACTCACATGACATCAGGTGGTTTCAACATACAAGTTTAGGTTCAACCAACTACGTTGATAAACAATATAGTGTTGATGCATACTTAAACGCCTATAGTGGACAGTTGCAGCCAGTGGGTGCTGAGCATTATTGGTCGTTAGATCCATTTAACATGGTGTGAGTTTTTTCCTCGGTGACATGTGAAAAAAAGAACGCGTATGCGGAACCAAATAGATGTTCTTGATACCGTTTATGCGCGAAAATATGGTATATGCTCGCAAATAGGACACGACTGTCGAAAAATGTCCTTCTGCTGGTTTGGGTGGCGGTGGTAATACAACTCCTAGTGGAAGTTCATCTAATGTGCCCAACTATCAAGGATAAACGTAGTGTTTTGTTTTCGTAATGTAGGTGTATTAAGTGTATGCACTTGTTTATGTTCCAAATTGTTTCAAATAAAATTATGTTTCCATTGATGTTAAATCTTATGGATATTTAACATTTTTCAGTGGAGTAAATTGATGGATTTCTCCCTCCCCTTCATGTTATCAACAATAGTATTGGATTATAAAACCAAACTTATTATGTTGACTTTCGAATTTCAATCTAAAATATTAGAAAATTACATTGTCGTAAGAGGAAAGTGTTAAATACTATATATTATTAGTCCTACTCCCGTATCTAATAAGATAGAGCGGTTAAATACTACGTTATGTGTGTTGTCTTGTCGACCTGAAAAGTTGTCCGCCTGCAAAAAGTTGTATTGTATCTGAAAGAATATTTAACACGCGAAGCATAGCACGGTTAAATACTACGTTATGTGTATTTTCTTGTTGACCTTAAAAGTTGCCCGCCTGCAAAAAGTTGTATTGTATCCGAAAGAACCTTTAACACGCGATTCATAGCGCGGTTAAATATTACGTTATGTGTGTTGTCTTGTCGACCTTAAAAGCTGCCCGCCTACAAAAACTTATATTGTATCTGAAAGAATCTTTAACACACGAAGCATAGAGCGGTTAAATACTACGTTATGTGTGTTGCCTTGCCTATAAATAACTAGCGCATTTAACCAAAAATAGCAAAACTTTCCATAAAAGCAGGGTTCTTTTTTTAGCATTACCAAATGGCTGGACGCAATTATGTACCAATGTGCTATTGTGGTAAACATTGTATGGTGAAGGATTGTTGGGAGGATGGTCATGTTGGGCGCATATACTGATGTGTGTAAACAGGCTTGGAGGCAATGACGGAAATTATTACAATTTTGAGGTATGGCTTGATGAACCCTGTAAGCATGAATGCTACAAACAATCTTTGCAGTATAATCATGATATGAACCGTCAATAGGAACGCCGTGAGTCTGAAATAAAATGAGAAATTAGAGTATTAAAGGAGAAACTAGAAGAGGTGGAAGGAAAAAAAATCTATTAGAGAAATTTAAGTGGTTGAACCAGAGAATAATGGGCGACAGTAACTAAACAAACACATGTATATGTTGAGTGTATGTGAACAACTAATTTTTGACCACACTCAAATTTTATACTATTTTTGTGTAAATATTTCTTTTAGGTCTAACGTTGATATTTTAAACTTTTATTACTCTTGATAGATTTTGTTCTATTTCATTAATAAAAAATACTCGCATTCTTAAAGTATAGATTTTATTTTTTCTATTTACAAAAAAATAATTCACCAATATATGTGTGTGAATATGTATATATATAGGGTATCTTTTAATTATAATTTTAATGGATAAACTATTATATCCACGTATAATTTAAACTATAGTGTAAATATTTAGTTTTCTTATGTATAAATATTTACGTCTCACAGTAGTTGGCTAATATTTTTAGCTATGTAATTTACTCTCTTTTCTATATATATATATGTAACGCCCTGACCGGTCGTTTTACGTATTCGGACCCCGTTCCCCTAAATAAGACTTCCCGTAGCGGCTTATAGTGATTTTTGACTTGCGGGAATGGGTGGTTAGGGATTTGGAAGTGTTTAGAATAGTATAGGAACACTTGGTTCCTTAAGGTAGGCTTTTAAAGCCAAGTTTCACTTCGGTCAACATTTTGAGTAAACGACCCCGAAATCGAGTTACAACGATTCCACTAGCTTCGTATGATGATTTCAAACTCGTACGTATGTCCGGAATGGGTTTTGGATGACCCGGGAGCGTTTCGACGCCAAATAGCAAAATAGAGTTTCATTAAATTTGAAATTTGGTTTGGAATGTGATTTTATGTTATCGAGGTCCGAACGGAATTCCGAGACCGGGAATAGTTCCGTTATGTCATTAATGACTTGACTGCAAAATTTGGTGTCATTCCGAGTGGTATAGGTCGGTTCGGCGCATTGAAACCGAATTCAAGAACTTAGAAATTCTTAAGTTTGATTCTAGGGGTTTTGAGGGGTAATTTTGAGATTTAGTGTTGTTTCGGGTGTTCCGAAGGCTCGAGCGATTTCGTATTATAATTTAGGACTTGTTGGTATAATTGGACGGGGGCCCGGGTGGTCCCAGGTACCTCTCGGACACCACACGAGGCCAAAAACCAGCTAAATATGCAGCTGGTGCACCTGATCTAGTGTGACCGCAGGTGCGGTTTCCCAGCTGTAGGTGCGGATTCAATTCCGCAGGAGAGAAACCACATGTACGGTCCCAGTCCTTTCCC
Organism: Nicotiana undulata; assembly: GCA_005239495.1. Lineage (NCBI taxonomy): Eukaryota > Viridiplantae > Streptophyta > Magnoliopsida > Solanales > Solanaceae > Nicotiana > Nicotiana undulata. The sequence continues at coordinate 67,061 of ML257533.1, forward strand.
GTCCAACTCCGCAGGTGCGAGACCGCAGGTGCGGTCCTCGAGCCGCAGGTGCGGAACCCCTGTAGGCCAGGCAGTGCATTTTCACTTAAACACGTGATTTCCTTCATTCTTTTCATTTTACACCTCCATTGAAGACTTGAGAGTTTGGGAAGAACTCTCCACCACCTAGATACTAAGAGGTAAGTAAATTCTATTTCAATGTTATACTATTACACCAAAACTTAGGTAGATTAACATCTAAATAGTAGAAATCATAGGTGTTAGAGTGAAAACCTAGGGTTGATGATTTTTAGGGAATTTCACCACTTTCCTACCATGAAATCATATAAAATTATATATTAATGACCCTTAGGCTATGGGTGAGTGTTATCTTCAAAAATTTCCGGAATCTGAGCATGTGGGCCCAGGGGTGTATTTTGGGATTTCTTCAAGAATAGTGAATTTACTAAATAAGTAGGAGAATTTCCATACTTTGAGCATGCATTGACATATTTATATATCATTTGACTACTTTCGAGTCCTCGGGTGTAAGATTTGGAGTTTCGAGCGCGTTCTTGATCGGGAAGTAGGTTCTACGCGAGTTGAGTCTCCTTTCCAACCTTGTAAGAGGGAATTGTCCCCATAGGTAAATGTAAACGATTGAATTGTCCTCATTTGCGGGGGATACGTACGCGCAAAGTGACGAGAGTCCGTGCGTAGCTACTACTTTGTTGTGTCGGGTAGAATTTAGGATTTCACAAGCATGCCTTTATGTGCCTTACCTGTATCTTTACATGTGTTCTTGGTTGCTTATTATCCAGAAATTGACATGAGAATTTCTGAAGCTATGTGTAAGTTTAAGTTCTTAGATTTCTGAATTTAAGAATAGTCCATGATAAACTCCCGAATTTTCCTGATAATTCTGTGTATGTCTATGAGCACCCGTGTCGCATGTATAATTCGTGAGCGGGATAGCCTTATATTTATGTCAACCGCGTCGCATGATCGATTCGCGAGCGGAGTATAGATGCATCTATGGTTTGTGCCGCTCGACCCTTGGTAGTGCACATTTAAATTTATGCGTCGCTTCGGCCGTACGCCTCGGCATATTATATGCTATGTGCTTGATAGAGAGTCTGATTATTATTCTTACCAATTTAATTATTCTATGGGAAAAGAAACTTGTGATTTTTATTAAATATTGTTACTTGGCCCTTGCAGGTAGATCGTTATCTTTATATACTGATGCTCCATGTCTACTTGCTTTCCATAAGTGTTATTCCTGTCTAGATTCATTAAAGCATATAATTGATAACGACCCTAGTGAGTAACACGTCTACCTCTCGTCACTACTTCTTCGAGTTTAGACGGGTTACTCACTGGGTACATATTTGCTTATATGTACTCATGCTACACTTCTGTACTTAATTGTACAGGAGCTGAGGTTGTTGTACCTGGTCCCCATTCGGGTGTTCGTCGCTGAGAGTACTACCGGGATTTGACTACACGGTGAGCTGCTCTTCCTGGCGTTCCTCAGCAGCACTGTGGAGTTTCTATTACTTTTGGGATATTTCTGTCTACCCCTTTCAGACAGTTGTACATTTATTTTGTCTATTTGTGTATTCCACTAGTCGCATGTGGACTTGTGACACTAGGTCTTGGCACACGTAGTTGATTTACTAGCATTTTGCTACTCTGTTATGCTGGAAAATGATTTTGAGTTACTTTAAATCAACTTGCTTCACTTCCTTACTTTTAATAAAGGACTTCTTAAATTAAAACTGGGTAAGTATTTGAACACCTCATAAATTTAAGTAATTTCGTTAGCAAACTAGTGTTGGCTTGCCTGACTCCGGTGTTAGGTGTCATCAGAACCTGAATAGGAATTTGGGTCGAGACAATATATATATATATATATATATATATATATATATATAAGTCAATAACAAAAAAAATCTTCAAAAAAAAAGATAGAAGAAGATTTCTCCAAAACAAAACAAAAACTTCTTAAACACTCACGTCCTCCCAACTCCCCATTTCACTCACGATCTTGCACACAGACACACACACGATCTTGCATAGGAACACACACGCGACATTATACACACACTTCTGATCTTGGTCTTTGAATAAATACACATACAATTAAGAGAAGAAGGGGCAACATAGAAAAAGAAATAAAAACCTGCTTCAGTTGAAAAGCTCAACAACAGTGCTGAGTTCCTTCCTCCAAAACAGCTTCTTCCTCCTCCAAAACACAATCATTTCAGCACCAAAAATGCAGCCGAACCTAGCTGCAAAACTGCTGAACAAACCAGTCCGAAATTCCAGCCAAACACCTCATTTTCAACTCCAAAATGCCATGAAAAAACAACTCGAAAACCGGCTGTAAATTCGTCCCAAAATAGCTGCGAAAATGGTCAAAAACGCTGCTAGTTCCAGATTGTAAACCAGCCCCTTTTGCCCCAGAAAACAAGCCAAACAACCACCTGAAAATACCTTAAAACGGTCCTCTTTTCTAAATAACTCAGCAGCATTTTTGAGTTCGAGTTCGGTCGAGGTCGTAGGTGTAGTTTCGTGGTCGAGTTAGCGAGGTCGTGTGGTATAGCTCCATTCAACGTCATGCTCGCTTTCAAACTTGTAGGCGTTTTTCATTGTAATTCGACGTTGAAGATTCACTAGTAACGTGAAAGAAATTTTCTCCATTGAGGTTCATCCTTCTACTCGTTTAAATTTTTGGTTTCTATATATGTGAATATACAGTTTGCAACATGAAACTCGTGAAGGTTATTTATTGTGATATTGATTTTTTGTCCCTTGATTATCTTGCTATTTTGGCTTGTGGATTACTGTTTTAGTTGTTAAGAAAACTGTTTATCTTTAGTTTTTTTTTATAATTAAATTTTTAGTTGCATATTAATTGGAACATGAGCAGAAGTTCGAATCTTTCAGATCTTGTTTTGTTGAACAAAGACGAGTTAATAAAGTCTTGGCAATGTGTCGACATTCTTTTGCTTTTAATGTCGCTATTCTTATTCAATTTCTATATTTTTCAGATGTGCAGTTCACTAGAATTACAAATAGTCCTTTGGCTCATTAGCTTAATAACTATATTATATTATTTCCTCCAAAAATAGTATCCATAAATTATAGCCTCCCAATAATCTTGAGCTTAGAAATTTTTAGATGTATTTTAAATATTATCCCATGTGTTCATACCCGAACCTTGGATTGATACGCTTAAGTAACAAAAGGATTATGTGCACATTCCCGCGTCTGGATACCTTTAAATTCAAAATAATTATGTTTTAACCATGTGTACATTATGTACCTTGGTTTAATATCGAACTTCAAAGAAATACCTTGTGTGTGTATCGCATCTGGGTCCAAATAATTCATAAAATACAAATTAAGTGGTAATAGGCAAAATATAAAGCCCAATAAAATACAAGAATAGCCAAAATTGATTCAAGCCTTACAATAGTCAATAAAAGCGACCGTGCTAGAACCAAGGGACTCGAGGGGTGCCTTACACCTTCCCCTCGGTCAACAGAATTCCTTACTCAGTCTTCTGTTTTCGTAGACCATAAATTAGGAGCCAAACCTTCCTTTTATTAAGGGATTAAAATAAAAGGTGACTTGGAACACCAAAACTCAATTCCAAGTGGCGAATCTAAATAATAAATAATCCCTTTTCAAAATGTCGCTTCAATTGGAAAAACTCTTCTAACTCAACCGCATAATAGGGTTGTGTGGCAATAAAGAGGTGCGACTGTGATGACCCAAAAAGGGGATCGTCTTATGTGAATCTAATTGTGAATGTGTTCCAAGGCCCCGAAAGCCTCCGTTAATCTCACCTCGATGTACGTGCACATCCCAGGCGCGTAGCTGGGAAGCCTTTATGTGAAAACTTAATTAAGAGTTTAATTTATGATAATTAAATTGAATAAAGTTGACGTTGGTCAATATTTTTGGTAAACGGACCCGGATCTGTGATCCGACGGTCCCGGAAGGTCCGTAAGAAAATATGGGACTTGGGCGTATGCCCGGAATAGAATTCCGAGGACCCAAGTCCGAGAAATGAATTTTTAAAGAAAATTATTTTATGAAAAATATTAAAGGCTTATGAACATGAACCTTGATGTGAAACATGTTCTGCCAGGCCCGTATTATGATTTCAGAGCCCGGAACATGTTCAATATGTGTTATGTAAGTTATCTGTGAAATTTGGTAAGAAACGAACTTGATTTGACGGGTTTCGGACCAAAATGAGAAAATTGCAGTTAATGAAGTTTTGAGGAGTTTTAAAGAATTTGAAATTTGGCTTGATTTCTGCTATCTGGTTTCCTTCTTTGCAATCGCAGAAGGTGGGTTGCGATCGCGGAGAAGGATTTTGCTGGGCTGTTGATTGTTCTCTACGATCGCAGCTTCCCCTTTGTGATCGCAGAGGTCTGGGTTCCACACCTTCGCGATCGCAGCCTTTTTTCATGATCGCATAGAGTCGCGTCTGGGCCGGGTGAGTTTGTTCTTCGCGATCGCAGAACCTCTGCCGCGATCGCAGAGGTCTGGCCAGTTGGCCTTCGCGATCGCATGCCCCTTGTCGCAATCACAGTTAAGGAATCCCTCGGCAGTTTTATAAAATACGGGACTAAGCATTTTTCCTCCATTTTCATCTTCTTCCTCAAGTTTTTAGAGAGCTCTTCAAGGGACCTTCCACCACTGTTATTGAGGTAAGTAATCCATAGTTTTACTAGTTTCAAACATTAATTCATAGTTGAATTCACTATTAAATTATCTAGAACCATAGAATTAGGTAGTAATTTTAGGGTTCTTGAGGATTTTGTGATTATCCATTTTAGGCAATGAATTTAAGTAGAAATCACACATTAATGATCCTTAAGATATGGGTGAGTGATCCCTTCGAGAATTTTCGGAATTTGAACATGCAGGACCGGGGTTGGAATTTGGAAATTAGCGATTTTAGTAAAATAACTAGGGTAATTTCCCGCATTGTGAATGCATTGATGTTATTGTATACCTTTTGGCTAGTTGCGAGTCCTCTGGTGTAGAGTTCGGAGTTTCGGGCACAAATTGTGGTCTGAGGGGTAGATTCGACACGAGGTGAGTCTCCTTTCTAACCTTTTAAGAGGGAATTGTCCCCATAGGTGATGTATATGCCATGTGTAAATTGTTTGGGTGCTACGTACGCGCCAAGTGACGAGAGTCCGTACGTAGCGGCTATTATTGTTATGTCCGGGTAGTTAGGCCCACATCATGCCTGTTATGCTTTTCTCATAATGCCTGATATGTTTTTCTTGTAATGTTTTATATGATTTATTGTGACGCCATATGTACAATGAAATTATGTTTTGCATAGTGTTATTTCTCTGAGGCTTTATGGAAAAATTGTTGAATGGAAAAGAATTAGTGTTGAAAGTAATTGAATATATATTGGATCGGGCCGTACGCCATGGAAGTGTTGAAAAGAAATTGAAATGAATACGGGATCGGGTCGTACGCCACGACAGTGTTGAAAAGAAATTGAAATGAATATGGGATCGGGCCGTACGCCACGGCAGTGTTGAAAAGAAATTGAAATGAATATGGGATCGGGTCGTACACCACAGCAGCGTTGAAAAGAAATTGAAATGAATATGGGATCGGGTCGTACGCCACGGCAGTGATGAAAAGAAATTGAAATTAATATGGGATCGGGTCGTACGCCACGGTAGTGTTGAAAAGAAATTAAAATGAATATGGGATCGGGCCGTACGCCACGGCAGTGTTGAAAAGAAATTGAAATTAATATGGGATCGGGTCGTACGCCACGGTAGTGTTGAAAAGAAATTAAAATGAATATGGGATCGGGCCGTACGCCACGGCAGTGTTGAAAAGAAATTGGAATCGGGCTGTACGCCACGGCAGTGTTGAAAAGAAATTGAAATTAATATGGGATCGGTCCGTACGCCACGACGAGTGTAGAAGGTACCTTATGGGAGCGGTCCGTACGCCACAGCGGATCTAAGAATTTGTGATTATTGTATCGTTCGGTGGTCTTACCCTTGAAAGTGCTTTATTGTTTAGTTCAGCAATTGTTTGGATTTCTGCTTTTGATATATATATATATATATATACTCGTTGCTTATTTCCCTGACATGCCTACTGTATTTCATTATATTCTATCATATGCTATTACTGTTGGACCTTAGTGAGTATCGAGTCGACCTCTCGTCACTACTTCTTCGAGTTTAGGCGGGATACTCACTGGGTACATATTTATTTAATATGTACTCATGCTGCACTTTCTTTTCTTTTCTGTACTTGACTGTACAGGTCCGGAGGCTGGTACGTCTGATTATCAGGCCGGTGCTAGATATTGATAGCGTGGTCATACTTCACGGTGAGCTGCTTTCCCGGCGACTTCCTAGCAGCACCCTGGAGTTCTTTTGTTATATTCTCTGTCCATTTCATTCATACGGAGACCCCGTATATATTGTAGTCATTTTATATTCAGTAGTTGTCTGTGGCACCCGTGACACTAGTTCCTAGCACACACGTGGTGTATATTTTGGGTTGTTGGTTGTACATATGTTATGCGACATGCCTATTGGTTGATTTTCCGCACTTGTAGTTTTATTTCACATCACCTCCATTAGCATGTTTATATCTGTTTTAAATTTGTTAAAAGATGAAATTTACGTAATGATGAATGGTAACACTTAGTGTTTCTATATTGGTTGGTCTAACCTCGTCGTTGGGCGCCATCGCGACCTGAATCGAGATTTGGGTCGTGACAACGTGGTATCAAAGCCCTAGGTTCACGTAAGTCTCACGAGTCACGGGCAGGCCCAGTAGAGTCTTGTGGATCGGTACGGAGACGTCTGTACTTATCTTCAGGAGGCTATGGGGTGTTAGGAAACTTCCCTTTATTCATATCTTGTCGTGCAATCTATGATGTACTCAAACTTATTCTTCTATTCTCTCACAAATGGTGAGGACACGTGCATCCAATGTTCCTGGTCCGGGAGAGGCCGCTGTCCCGGCTACCCAAGGTCGGGGTAGAGGTAGGGGCAGAGCACCTGCTCGAGGCAGGGGATGAGGGCTTCCCAGAGCTACGCCAGTGGCACCACCAGAGGACCCTATTATGGAGGAGAAGGATGAGGTGCCTCCAGTAGCACCTGCTCCAGTGGATTTCATGACGGGGCCAGGCTTCCAGGAGGTCATGGGCCGTATGCTGAGATTCATGGACACTATGTCTCAGGCTGGTTTATTTCCAGCCGACCCTGCTACTTCTCAGGCAGGAGGGGGAGTCCAGACTCCTACCGCTCAGGCCATAGGTCAGGCAGCTGCAGCACGTCATATCCCGGGCACACCGCCCGTGGGAGGGGTTCATCCCGTAGTAGCAGCCCCAGAGCCCAGGCCAGTTGCAGAGGGTGACCAGCAAAAGATGTTGGATAGATGGACCCGACTCCGCCCTCCAGTCTTCGGGGGTTAGCGGGGAGAGGATGCCCATGATTTTATTGATAGGTGCAGGGACAGACTGCACAACATGAGGATTTTGGAGTCCCATGGAGTGGATTTCACCACATTTCAGTTAGAGGGAAGAGCTCGCAGGTGGTGGCAGTCATATATTCTCAGCAGGCCAGCAGATTCTCCTCATGTCACTTGGGATCATTTCGCTCAGCTATTTCTAGACAGATACATTCCACCTTCGAAGAGGGAGGAGCTACGGAGTCAGTTTGAGCGACTAGAGCAGGGGAAGATGTCAGTGACTGATTATGAGGCTAGATTCTCCGAGTTGTCTCGCCATGCCCTTATGATATTGCCTACTTATGCCAAGAGGGTGCGGAGGTTTGTGGCAGGCTTGCATCCAAGTATTAGGGCCTCTATGGCCAGAGAGGTAGAGATGGGTACCCCATACCATCTTGTAGTCGAGATAGCTCGACGGATTGAGGGTTACCGTATGAGGAGCAGGGAGCAGGGTCAGCCAGGTCAGCAAGACAAGAGGGACAGGTTCACAGGTGACTTCAAGGGTGCTCCAGCTAGGGTTAGAGGTCAGTTCGGAGGCGGCCAGTTCAGTAGGCCTTCATATTCAGCACCTCCACTACCTCCCAGGGGTATTTCAGCGAGGCCTCAGTTCGGCGCTATGCCAGAGCGTTCCTATCGTCCCCCAGCCACCCAGGGTGCACCCAGCAGTTATTCCAGTCATCAGAGATCCTCTAGTTCCTATTTCAGTGCCTTACCAGAGGGTTCACACCGCCCTCCGGCTATTCAGGGTTCTTCCTCTTTCGGGCAGCGGGCTGTAGCACCAGGAGGTTGTTTAGAGTATGGGGAGTCGGGTCATACGTGGAGGTTTTGTCCTAGGTATCGGAGCAAGGCAGTGCAGCAGAGTTATCAGCCTAGTAGTTCAGCACCAGCAGTCCGGCCGCCTCGAGGTGAAGGACAGGTCGGTAGGGGTCGTCCTAGAGGGGGAGGCCAGTCAAGAGGAGGTCAGTTAGTTCCTGTTCACTTTGGGGGAGTTCAACCTTCAGGAGCCTCAGCCAGATTTTATGCCATTCCGGCCAGATTAGATGCAGTGGCCTCAGACGCCGTGATCACAGGTATTATCTCAGTATTTGGTAGGGAGGCTTCGGTACTATTTGATCTAGGATCCACACATTCATATGTTTCCGTACTATTTTCTCATTTTTTGGATACCCCTCGTGAGTCCTTGTGTTCCCCTATATATGTGTCCACTCCTGTGGGTGATTCGGTGGTGGTAGACCGAGTCTACCGGTCTTGTGTGGTCACTTTCTGCGGTTTTGATACCAGAGCAGATCTTTTATTGCTGGATATGATTGATTTTGAGGTTATCCTAGGCATGGATTGGCTATCTCCTTATCATGTTGTGTTAGATTGCCATGCCAAGACAATCACTTTAGCCATGCCTGAGTCGCCTAGACTAGAATGGAGAGGTTCTTCCGTTAGTGCCTCCAGTCGGGTTATTTCCTTCATAAAGGCTCGGCATATGGTCGAGAAGGGTTGTTTGTCTTACCTTGATTATGTGCGGGACACCACCGCCGAGTCTCCTACCATTTATTCCGTACCTGGTCTTCGAGAGTTTCCGGATGTGTTTCCTTCAGATCTTCCAGGCATGCCTCCAGATCGGGATATTGACTTATGTATTGATTTGGCTCCAGATACTCAGCCTATTTCCATTCCCCCTTATCTTATGGCTCCTAAGGAGATAAAGGAGTTGAAGGAGCAGCTTGAGGAATTGTTGGCCAAGGGGTTCATCAGGCCGAGTGTGTCGCCGTGGGGTGCTCCAGTCTTATTTGTGAAGAAGAAGGATGGGTCAATGCGGATGTGCATTGACTATCGCCAGCTAAATAAAGTGACCATCAAGAATAAGTATCCTCTGCCGCGCATCGATGATTTGTTTGATCAGTTACAAGGTGCTCGTGTGTTTTCCAAGGTTGACTTGAGATCGGGTTATCATCAGCTGAGGATTCAGGCTTCAGATGCTCTGAAGACTGCATTTCGTACCAGGTATGGCCATTATGAGTTCCTGGTGATGTCCTTTGGATTAACTAATGCCCCAGCAGCATTCATGGACTTGATGAATACGGTATTCAGACAGTATATTGATTCCTTCATCATCTTCTTCATTGATGACATCTTGATTTATTCGCGGAGCCTAGGTGAGCATGAGCAGAACTTGAGAGTTGTGCTACAGACCTTGCGGGAACAGAAGTTGTATGCTAAGTTCTCCAAGTGTGAGTTCTGGTTAGATTTCGTGGCATTTGGGGCATGTGGTATCCGGAGAAGGTATCAAGGTTGATCCTCAGAAGATTGAGGCGGTTCAGAGTTGGCCGCGTCCTACTTCAGCTACAGAGATCAGGAGTTTCTTGGGCCTAGCAGGCTATTATCGCCGATTCGTGGAGGGGTTCTCCTCTATTGCAGCCCCACTGACCATATTGACTCAGAAGAATGCCCCGTTTCGGTGGTCCGACGAGTGTGAGGCGAGCTTTCAGAAGCTCAAGTCAGCTTTGACCTCAGCACCAGTTATGTCCTTGCCTTCCGGTTCTGGGATGTATACTATGTATTGCGATGCTTCACGCGTCGGGTTGGGGTGTGTGCTGATGTAGGATTGCAGGGTTATTGCTTATGCTTCACGACAGCTGAAGGTTCATGAAAAGGATTACCTTGTGCACGACTTGGAGTTGGCAGCAATTGTTCATGCTTTGAAGATATGGAGGCATTATCTATATGGCGTATCTTGTGAGGTCTATACTAACCACCGTAGCCTGCAATACTTACTTAAGCAGAGGGACCTTAACTTGAGGCAGCGGAGATGGCTTGAGTTGTTAAAAGATTATGATCTCACTATTTTATATCACCCGGGCAAGGCGAATGTAGTAGCAGATGCTTTGAGCAAGAGGGCCGTGAGTATGGGTAGCTTGGCCTACATTGCAGCTGAGGAGAGACCTTTAGCCTTGGTCCTTGGCCAATCGCCTTGTGAGATTGGACCTTTCAGAGCCTCGTCGAGTTTTGGCTCATGTAGTTGCTCAGTCTTCATTGTTGGGGGAGATTAAGGCTCGACAGTTTGATGATCCATGCCTTGCAGAGCTTCGGGATGCAGTGGTCCAAGGCAGGGCCAAGGAGGTTACTTTAGGCGAGGATGGTGTCTTGAGGCTCCAGGGTCGTTTATGTGTTCCTAATATTGATGGCTTGAGGAAGAGAATTTTAGAAGAGGCCCACAGTTCTCGGTATTCTGTTCATCCGGGTGCGACAAAGATGTACCGTGATTTGAAGCAGCACTACTGGTGGAGGCGGATGAAGAAGGATATAGTGCAGTTTGTGGCTAGGTGTCTCAATTGTCAGCAGGTCAAGTACGAGCACCAGAGGCCAGGAGGCCTATTTTAGCAGATGCCCATTCCTGAGTGCAAATGGGAGCGCATCACCATGGATTTTGTGGTTGGGTTGCCTCGAACTTTGCGGAAGGTTTACGCGGTCTGGGTCATTATGGATAAATTGACCAAATCGGCGCATTTCATTCCTGTGGCTACTACTTACACTACAGAGAGGCTGGCCCAGATTTATGTTTGGGAGATAGTCTGGTTGCACGGGGTGCCGGTGTCCATTATATCAGATCGAGGTCCTCAGTTCACCTCGCACTTCTGGAGAGCATTGCACAGTGAGATGGGCACTCAGATAGATCTCACTTCAGCATTTCACCCTCAGACTGATGGTCAGTCGAAGCGTATAGTTCATATTTTGGAGGATATGCTCAAGGCTTGTGTGATTGATTTTGGTGGTCAATGGGACCAGTACTTGCCTTTGGAAGAGTTTTCATACAATAACAGTTATCAGTCCAGCATCGAGATGGCTCCATTTGAGGCTTTATATGGTCGGCGATGTCGTTCTCCGATTGGGTGGTTTGAGCCTGGAGAGGCCAAGCTATGTGGTACAGATCTGGTGAGAGATTCCTTGGAAAAGGTGAAGATTATTCAGGAAAGGCTCCGCACAGCTCAGTCCAGACAGAAGAGTTACGCAGATCAGTGGGCGTGTGATGTAGCATTTATGGAGGGAGATAAGGTGATGATGAAGGTTTTGCCGATGAAGGGCGTTATGAGATTCGGGAAGAAGGGCAAGTTGAGCCCCAGGTTTATAGGCCCTTTCGAGGTGTTGAGGCGAGTCGGGGAGGTTGCTTACGAGCTTGCTTTACCTCCCGCCTTATCGAGAGTTCATCCGGTATTTCATGTATCCATGCTCCGGAGATATCATGCCGATTTCTCTCACGTGATTGATTTCATCACTATTTAGTTAGATGAGAAGTTGGGCTTCGAGGAGGAGCCAGTTGCTATTATTGAGAGGCATGACCGCCAGTTGAGGTGTAAGAGAATTTCTGTCGTAAGGTCCAGTAGAGGGGCCAACCAGCCGATGAGGCGACTTGGGAATCCGAGAAGGACATGCGGAGCAGGTATCCACAGCTATTCGGCACTTCAGGTACGATTCTACGTCCGTTCGAGGACGAACGTTTGTTTTAGAGGGGGAGATTGTGATGACCCAAAAAGGGGATCGTCTTATGTGAATCTAATTATGACTGTGTTCTGAGACCTCGAAAGCCTCCGTTAATCTCATCTCGATGTGTGTGCACAGCCCGAGCGCGTAGCCGGGAAGCCTTTATGTGAAAACTTGATTAAGAGTTTAATTTAAGATAATTAAATTGAATAAAGTTGACTTTGGTCAACATTTTTGGTAAACAGACCCGGATCTGTGATCCCACGGTCCCGGAAGGTCCGTAAGAAAATATGGGACTTGGGCGTATGCCCGGAATCGAATTCCGAGGACCCAAGTTCGATAAATGAATTTTTAAAGAAAATTATTTTATGAAAAATATTAAAAGCTTATGAACATGAACCTTGAAGTGAAACCTGTGCTGCCGGGCCCGTGTTATGATTTCGGAGCCCGGAACAGGTTCAATATGTGTTATGTAAGTTACCTGTGAAATTTGGTAAGAAACGGACTTGATTTGACGGGTTTCGGACCAAAATGAGAAAATTGGAGTTAATGAAGTTTTGAGGATTTTTAAAGAATTTGAAATTTGGCTTGAAATGTGATTTTATGTTCCCGAGGTCCGAATGAAATTCTGAGACCGGGAATATTTCTGTTATGTCATTTATAACTTGTCTACAAAATTTAAAGTCATTCCGAGTAGTATAGGTCGGTTCGGCGCATTGAAGTGAATTCTAGAATTTCAAGTTCTTAAGTTTTGATTCAATTTGGTTTTGGGGTTGAATTCTGAGTTTCGTTGTTGTTATTCAGGTTCCGGAAGTTCGAGCGAGTCTGTATCATGAATACAGACTTGCCGATGCTTTTGGACGGGGTCCCGAGGGGCTCGGGTGTGTTTTAGACCCCCGGAAGCTAAGTTGGAAAAACCTGAATTTCTGCTATCTGGTTTCCTTCTCTGCGATCGCAGAAGGTGGGTTGCGATCGTGGAGAAGGATTTTGCTGGGCTGTTGATTGTTCTCTGCGATAGCAGCTTCCCCTTTGCGATCGCAGTGGTCTGGGTTCCACACATTCGCGATCGCAGCCTTTTTTCATGATCGCATAGAGTCGCGTCTGGGCCGGGTGAGTTTGTTCTTCGCGATCGCAGAACCTCTGCCGCGATCGCAGAGGTCTGGCCAGTTGGCCTTCGCGATCGCATGCCCCTTGTCGCAATCACAGTTAAGGAATCCCTCGACAGTTTTATAAAATACGGGACTAAGCATTTTTCCTCCATTTTCATCTTCTTCCTTTAGTTTTTAGAGAGCTCTTCAAGGGACCTTCCACCACTGTTATTGAGGTAAGTAAATTCCATAGTTTTACTAGTTTCAAACATTAATTCATAGTTGAATTCACTATTAAATTATCTAGAACCATAGAATTAGGTAGTAATTTTAAGGTTCTTGAGGATTTTGTGATTATCCATTTTAGGCAATGAATTTAAGTAGAAATCACACATTAATGATCCTTAGGCTATGGGTGAGTGATCCCTTCGAGAATTTTCGGAATTTGAACATGCGGGACCGGGGTTGGAATTTGGAAATTCTTCAAGAATAGCGATTTTAGTAAAATAACTAGGGTAATTTCCCGCACTGTGCATGCATTGATGTTATTGTATACCTTTTGGCTAGTTGCGAGTCCTCGGGTGTAGAGTTCGGAGTTTCGGGCGCAAATTGTGGTCCGAGGGGTAGATTCGACATGAGGTGAGCCTCCTTTCTAACCTTGTAAGAGGGAATTGTCCCCATAGGTGATGTATATGCTATGTGTAAATTGTTTGGGGGCTACGTACGCGCCAAGTGACGGGAGTCCGTACGTAGCGGCTATTATTGTTATGTCCGGGTAGTTAGGCCCACATCATGCCTGATATGCTTTTCTCGTAATGCCTGATATGTTTTTTTTGTAATGCTTTATATGATTTATTGTCACGTCATATGTACTATGAAATTATGTTTTGCATAGTGTTATTTCTCTGAGGCTTTATGGAAAAATTATTGAATGGCAAGAAATTAGTTTTGAAAGTAATTGAATATATATGGGATCGGGCCGTACGCCACGGCAGTGTTGAAAAGAAATTGAAATGAATATGGGATCGGGCCGTACGCCACGGCAGTGTTGAAAAGAAATTGAAATGAATATGGAATCGGGTCATACGCCACGGCAGTGTTGAAAATAAATTGAAATGAATATGGGATCGGGCCGTACGCCACGGCAGTGTTGAAAAGAAATGGAAATGAATATGGGATCGGTTCGTACGCCACGACAGTGTTGAAAAGAAATTGAAATGAATATGGGATCAGGCCGTACGCCACGGCGGTGTTGAAAAGAAATTGAAATGAATATGGGATCGGGCCGTACGCCACTGCAGTGTTGAAAAGAAATTGAAATGAATATGGGATCGGGCCGTACGCCACTGCAGTGTTGAAAAGAAATTGAAATGAATATGGGATCGGGCCGTACGCCACGGCAGTGTTGAAAAGAAATTGGAATCGGGCCGTATGCCACGGTAGTGTCGAAAAGAAATTGAAATGAATATGGGATCGGACCGTACGCCACTGCGAGTGTAGAAGGTACATTATGGGAGCGGGCCGTATGCCACGGCGGATCTAAGAATTTGTGATTATTGTATCGTTCGGTGGTCTTACCCTTGAAAGTGCTTTTTTGTTTAGTTCAGCAATTGTTTGGATTTCTGCTTTTGATATATATTTACTTGTTGCTTATTTCCTTGACATGCCTACTGTATTTCATTATATTCTATCATATGTTATTACTGTTAGACCTTAGTGAGTATGGAGTCGACCTCTCGTCAATACTTCTTCGAGTTTAGGCGGGATACTCACTGGGTACATATTTATTTAATATGTACTCATGCTGCACTTTCTTTTCTTTCTGTACTTGACTGTACAGGCTGGTACGTATGACTATCAGGTCGGTGCTAGATATTGATAGCGTGGTCATACTTCACGGTGAGCTGCTTTCCCGGCGACTTCCTTGCAGCACCCTGGAGTTCTTTTCTTATATTCTCTGTCCATTTCATTCAGACTGAGACCCCGTATATATTATAGTCATTGTATATTCAGTAGTTGCCCGTGGCACCCATGACACTAGTTCCTGGCACCCACGTGATGTAAATTTTGGGTTGTTGGTTGTACATATGTTATGCGACATGCCTATTTGTTGATTTTCCGCACTTGTAGTTTTATTTCACATCACCGCCATTAGCATGTTTATATCTGTTTAAAATTGGTTAAAAGATGAAATTTTCGAAACGGGGAATGGTAACACTTAGTGTTTCTATATTGGCTGGCCTAACCTCGTCGTTGGGAGCCATCGCGACCTGAATCGAGATTTGGGTCGTGACAGTGACAGCTCTGGCGACTCTGCTGGGGAAATTAATAAGAATTCGAGCTTTGTATATTGATTATTGTTTGGCTTTTATCATGTTTTGGATATTATTGTTTTTGGGATCCTAATGTGCTATTTGTCGCTTATTTACCGCTTTAATATTTATTTGAATTGTGATATAAATTGTATCCTCTCTCGCACCCTTCTGAATCTTCTGATAGGTAGTTACGTTGTGTTTTCCTACCAGCATCACAAAATTTCTGTCTTGAGATAAAGCCAGTTAGCCTACCAGCTTATGGTGAAGGATTTAGTCACACATGCTTAGGCGGGAGAGCAGTCAGCTAGCTAGTGTTGTTCTACTATTGGTGATGCTTGACGTTCCTCGGCTCGGGTTGTCCACCCGGGTAAGCCAGGTCTAGATACCATCTCCTGTAGGATTTGAAAACATAGAAAAACAAACCACAAGCAATGAATTTCCCTAGTAGGCTACGCTTTATTTGTATCATGTGCATTGGACTTAGCAGGACTCGACACAGGGGCCGGGTCCATCTAGGATACGTACCAAGCTTTTGGACCAACATGTTCATATATATGTGCTATATGTAACATTATTTGGTAGGCTTCATTCAAATGTTTACCGGCTTTAGGATAGATTGATTGAACAGAAGATAAAGAAAGAGGAAACTTCCTCCAAGTTTTCATAAAATACCCCTTTTTTTTTAAATAAAATTTTAAAGGGTTCTAGTATGTAAAATCATAATTTTCAAAATATCTTTTTTAATTTATTTTAACCAAACTACGCGGGTCTGATTCTCACTGGATGTGAGATACGTAGGCAAACCTCATCGGTTCCGACCCCCAATTTTCAAAAATCCAAAAAAAAAAGTTTCCTTTAATTCCTTCTTTAGAAGTCTTTCTTTAGAAAATCTCAAATAAAAAATTTTAAAACCAAAAATATTTTCTTTCATTTTAGAAATCTTTCATTCGAAAAGAAAATCAAAATAAAAAAAATTAGTTTATTTAATTTATTCCTGATCTCTCTAAACTACGTAATTGTCTGATTCATGCGGGGTCATGATACGTAGGCAATCCTCATCGGATGCGATCATAGCCATAATTAATCTGGAGGGAAAAAAGTAAAAAAAATGAGAGAATGTTTTTTTTTTTAAAAAGAACGAAAGAAAGAAAAGATAGCGTTAAATTCAATAAGAAATAAACCAATAAGCGGGGATGAAGCATGAAGCCTTCCAAGCTCATTTTAGAAACAAAAATGGCATTAGGTGCATGACATACAATGTGTGATTAATATCTGTAAAATGTCTAACTCTAACACGTTTGTTGTTTGTCATAAAATATAAAGTTAAAGAGAAGTGGTTGGTTTGTGGTTTAAGTTGGCGACTCACCCTTACAACACGAGATCAAAAGGGAAAAGTAGAATGACAAACAATAGTGAGAATGAGTCAGATGATGATGATGTCCATAGACAATTGGTCGAACAAGGTTCGGGACTGGTTGAAGAAGTAAGAGCGTTGAAGCAACAATTAGAAGAGATGTACCAAGCTTGGGCGAATGGACAGGTACCGCCCCCACTACCCATAGGGTCTTCGGATAATCTTCATGATGTGTCAGTTGCAAATCAAGTGCCCATCTCCCTAACAAGTAACCCATTGTACCAACCTTGATTTAGTCTGAGCATTAACCTTCCCACTATCCCCAATACTTCAATTCCACGTCCTCCAACCGCACCCCTCAGAAATGACCCACATACTGTACCCATTGTCCCTACTTTCACTGTTCCTCAACCAGCTCTTGCTCAAAAGTCCAACAATGATCCACAATTGAATGCTCATGATGCCCAACATTACTCTCCAGAACTAACTTTCAAGGTTCCAGATTCATACAAGCACATTCCTCGAAACATGTTCCCAGTTGAGATCGAAAAGCCTGACAAGAATATGGAACAAGAGAAAATGACTAAAAAAATGAAGAGCTTGGAACAAACCATGAGAAACATACAGGGTTTGGGAGGCCACCATAGTGTGTCATTTGACGATCTATGCATGTTCCCCCATGTTCATTTGCCACTCCGGCTTCAAGACCCCCAAGTTTGACAAGTATGATGGGCATGGTGATCCCGTTGCCCATTTGAAGAGGTATTGTAACCAATTAAGGGGAGCAGGAGGCAAAGAATAATTACTCATGGCTTATTATGGGGAACGTTTGACAGGAATTGCTTTCGAGTGGTTCATAGATAAAGACATCTCTTACTGGCATGTTTGGAACGACATAACTCAAGATTTTGTCCAATAATTTCAGTATAATATTGATAATGTTCGAGACCACTCCTTTCTCGTCAACATAAAGAAGAAACCAAAAGAATACTTCATAGAATATGCAATCAAGTGGAGAGAGCGCAGGATTCTAGGGTCAAACCACCAATGAAAGAGGCAAAAATGATTAACTATTTTCTCCAAGCTTAGGATCCCGATTACCTCCATTACATGTTGGTCGCCATTGGTAAGCCTTTCGCTAAGGCGATTAAGATTGGTGAAATAGTTGAGTATGGAATGGAATCGGGCAAAATTGTGAGTCAGGAAGCCCTCAATGCGACCATGCAAGCAATTCAATGCGGGTAAGGTAGTTTCGAAAATCGAAAAAAAAAGGATCCATACAGGATGACAATGATGAAGTTTGCAGGGTCTCAAGGAGATGTTCTACGAGATCAATATGGTTCAAGTTGGTGAGAGCCCCAGCCGTGCAAGTGTTCAGCTCATTGGTCCAGATACCTTGCTCAACAACTGGGAAGCAACTCCTCTTCCCATCAGAAAGGAGCCTTGGTAGTCTGTTTTGTTGCTTTTTCTGTATTTGGATTATTTTAAGGGTTGTAATCCAGATATTTTAGTTTAATTGCTTTTCTTTGATGTTAACCCTTATACCCTTTTAAATTCAATGAAACGAAGTTCCATTTTCTTAGTAAAATTCTATCTTTTCCTTTTTCCTAATTCTTGTTAATTTCTTATCCCTTTCAGTTTCGTTGATGTTGGCTTTAAAAACATGACATGCATGCGGAATTCATGCCCAGATCTTAAAAGGTTGTCTAATCTCGAAATAATGAATTAAGAATTTGAGATCCCCTATCTCCTAATAATTGTTGAAGTAGGGATCGAAGACACTGACTGGGTCAAGTCCCGATGAGAACAGTTGAGTTTAATTGATGAAAAGCGTTTGGCGGTGTAACGACCCGGTCGGTCGTTACGTAGAACATGCATTATTTTCACTATTTATACCTTGTCATAGCTTGGTTAGACTGTTCATGATGTGTTAGAGTTGGTCAGTTCGGGTTCGGAATGGTTATAGAAGGAATTGAGACACTTAGTCTCTAAAAGTAGCCTTAGAGTTGGAAAATTCAATCGGGAGTTGACTTATTCATAAACGACCTTGGAATGCGGATTTGATGGCTCGGATAGCTTCACTAGGTGATTTGGAATTTAGGAGTATGTTCGGAATATTTTTGTGATGTCCGGTGTAGAATTAGGCTTGAATTGACGAAAGTTAGTTTTTGGCAATTTCCGGTCGGCAGTGGAAAATAGGCTATCAGGGTCAGAATGGAATTCTGACAGTTGGAACAGGTTTGTACTGTCATTTTGGATATGTCTGCAAATTTCAGGTCAATCGGAGTTGTTTTGGGTAGTGTCGGCATAGTTGGTAGAATTTGGAAAATTCAAAGTTCAAAGGCTTTAATTCGATGTGTTTTGGGGGTTTTGATGTTGTGTTTGGTGTTTAGAAGGCTCGACTAAGTTTGAATGACCTTACGTGGTGCGTTGGTATGTTTGGTTGGGGTCCCGAGGGGCTCGGGATGGTTTTGGATGGTTAACGGGGAGTTTGGAATGGTTTTGCTATTGCTGAGTTGTTGTTACTGGTGTTTTCGCACCTGCGGAAGGGGAGCCGCAGGTGTGGTCCCGCAGGAGTGGACAAGGCTCCGCAGGTGCGGAAGTTTGGCTCGGTGAGGAGATTCCGCAGGTGCGAGGTAATTGCCGCACCTGCGAGGCCGCATGTGCGGGAGGTCGAGCGCAGGTGCGGAAGTTGAGGGCCTTGGAGTTTTCCGCAGGTGCGCACCTGGGATCCATAGGTGCGGTTCCGCAGGTGCGAGTAAGTGGTCGCAGGTGCGGAACCACTGGGCAGAAGGTATAAAAGCGTGCCTTCGCGAGTTTTATCCATCTTTCCCAATATATTTTATCCGGGTTTGAAGCTTTTGAAGGGTTTTTGAGGAGGGAATTCGATAGTGCTTCATTAAGGTAAGGTTTCTGGACTCTAAACGCGTTTATATGTGATTAAAGGTCGGATTTATGGTGGAAAATTAGGGAAACATATGTGCAAATTGGGTAATTAGGGCTTGGGACTAAGAGGATTTACAATGGGAATTTGAGGGGTCATTTGGACTCCGATTTCAGTGTTCTTGGTATGTATGGACTCGTGTGAGGACGAGGATTCTTGTGGTGTAAATTTTATCGAGTTCCGAGACGTGGGACTAAGGGTCGGGTTTGACTAATTTCGGAATTTTTGAGTATTTTTGATAAATTTCTATTGGGATTAGTTCCTTAGCATATTATAATGATATTCATCTGATTGTTGGTAGATTTGGTGCACTCGGAGGCTGAATTTAGAGGCAAGGGCACTGCGGAGTAGTATATTTGTTGGTTTTGAGGTAAGTAACGCTTCCAAACTTGGAGCTGAGGGTTCGAAACCCTAAGTTATCTGACTTTTGATATTAATGAAGGTGACACACTTGCCAAGTGACGGGCATGTGGGTGTACACCGAATATTGTGGCTTGGCTCCTCCCATGGAACTGTCTAACGGTTATCTCCAGTTGTTACTGGTACTGTGAAGGTTGCATTTACCTTGAACGTATTAGAAATCATGCCAAGTATAAATGTTAAGGCTTCACGTCGTTATGTTCAGACCGGAACGGTCAATTATTGTTGCCTCTAACTGTGATTATTGTTTTCATGTACTCCGTCCTGTTATAGTATATGTCTCATGCCTCAGTCTCATAAGTTGCTAGTTTATTCTATATTATCATATTTTTGGGCTGATTTTGATATGTTAGAACATTGTGAGTGAGAATGGAATGTACTGACTGAGTGAGGTTTGGAGCCTAGGTTGAGACAATTATGAGGTCAGATTGCACACTGCAGCGATCCTGAAATCATGCGTTCGTTGGCTTGACATAGCGCTTGGGCTTATAGGAGCCCCTCCGGAGTCTTTACACCACCAGTGAGCGCACAGATATTGAGGGATGTATCTTCCCTGGACATGGATCTTGTCCGTGTGATATGTTCCGGAGATGGACCTTCTCTTTGGGGCTTATGTTCCGGAGATGGATTTTCTCCATGGGGCTGGATAGGCCTTTTTCCTCAGTACTAGGTGACTGTGTCACTTGTGTTTATGTAATATCCGGGATGGAATTTCCCTGCGCTGGAAGGCCAAATTCTAGTACTGAGTGGACCACCTTATGAAAGTTTGATTATTGAGTACACATCATTCTTGATCCTATATGAATCATGCTGGTATGCAGGGCTACAAACATAAATTGATGCATCTTGTTTATTTTCTGATATATTACTGTCATGTCCAAGTTATATATTGTTGTTCAAAATTTTCGGAGGTTTAGTGCGTCACTACCTCTCAGCCCGTTGTTTGGTTTTGTTACTACTGAGTTGGTGTACTCATGTTATCCCCTGCACCTTGTGTGCAGATCTAGGTACATCGAGATTTAGCTCTGGTCAGTGAGTAGCAGCAGTTCATCAGAGTTGACGAGGTAGCAGCTGGCGACCGTGATCTCGTCATCTCTTTCTTTTCTCCCTGTCGTTTTTATCTTCAGACTATGTTGGTCATTTCTTTTCGGATGGTATTATGTACTAGCAGCTCATGATTGTGTGACATTGGATCCGGGTTTTGTAGGATTTGGGTTCTTGATTTTCGTAAAACTGTTTTCAAATTCAAACTTACTATTTTTATTGATTTTAGACTTGTTAAAAATGGTACTTTCTCTGATAAGTGGCCTTAGATTAGTTTAGATATGTGGTAAGGTCTGGTTCCACGACAAGCGCCATCACGGCTCCGAAATTAGGTTGTAACAGGCGGCAGTTTGTTTTGGTCAATTATACCAACAAAGAATGGCACGCGCTTACAACAAGAAAGTGCACCCAAGACAATTTGAGGTAGGACAACTTGTTTTGAAACATATCTTTCCGCACCAGGAAGAAGCAAAAGGAAAGTTCGCCCCGAATTGGCAAGGTCCTTACCTCGTCAAGAAAGTATTGTCTAAAAGAGCTCTACATTTGATAGATATAGAAGGAAAGGTGACAGGTATATCCGTCAATGCAGATGCGGTAAAGAGATACTATGTCTCACATGAATCTGTTGGGGCATTTTTATACTTAGCATTCTCAGGTTGGGATGACGAAAGGCTATCATGCTCGCTACCCAAACACTGGTCAACCCTAGTTAGCCCTTTGAAGCCTTGTTTATATACTTTCTTTGCTTTCCCCTCATTTGGAACCAATGTACTTAATTTTTAAAAAATATATATAAATATATATATATATATATAAAATATCAAAAAAAAGAAGAAAAAAAAAACATCAAAGAAAGTTCATGTTAATTGAACTACGTCCGACCTGATTCCGAAAGGATACGTAGGCAGCTTCACTCTGGGGTTCGGTCACACTAAAACAAAAATTCACATTTCCTAGTATTCAAAGAAACTGGGGCATGATTTTATTTTATTTTTCGACGGTTTTTCCGTCAAAATGGTTCCAAAAGTTGTAATTCAGTTGAATAGTTCTTTTTACCTTTCCCTTTTAAGACCTTCTGATCAGCTTTCGAGNTCTTTTTACCTTTCCCTGTTAAGACCTTCTGATCAACTTTCGAGAATGCTAAGTTAGTATATTATGGTGATGCCTTAGCCATTGTAAAGAGAGAAAAATAAAATGAGAGAGTCTTATTGGTGAAAACCCTCACGGGCACTATAAGGCGATAGTGAGTTGAGAGAAAGGCAAATGAGAGAGGTAAATTGGTGAAAACCCACAAAGGGCATTGTTGATCGATTTAGGCGTTCATATATCCCGGCACAAGCATGGTTAAGACAAAGAACTCAGTTTCAAAGTGAAATTTACAACAGATTTTGAGAATTAGACGGTTCAGACGGATCGGGCATCCAGTCCAAAGTGCATGTCATGTTCATTGAAGTCATCATATTCCTCCAGATAAGTCCTTTTTATTTTTATTTTTATTTTTCTTCTCTGAAAGGTACACTTCTTGATTAAGTTGTAATACATATTAGTTCACCTTCTTGTTTTCTTTTGTAGTGTTCTTTTTGAGTCCCTTTCAGTCTAATTTCGTCAAAGCAAAGCAAAGAAAAAGCCACAAAATTGGTTACATTCCCTGTTGTATGAAGCAAAACTTTCTGGGCATGAACAGCACAGGCAAAGGCACAAAGCCGCCTTTGATTTTTCTTGAGGAGCAAAAGGCTTGAAGGACGAAACAATGTGTCAAGGGTCGAAAAAAGTTACTCAGTTAAAAAAATTTCTGGGAGCAAGGTATTTTGCACCATAAACACAAATGGTGATAGGCGCAAAATAGTCAAGTTTTGATGTTGAGAAACAAGATCTCCATAAAGTAATGACAGAATCTCCCGACAATTTGTACGACCATTGACAGAGTCAGTGTTTCTAACAAGTGTAATGGACTCAAGGTCAAGTCGCCCAAGAAATCAAGGCCACAAACTGACCACCATTTTAAAACTAACAAATTTCTCTTTGTTTAGAACAGGAACAAAACAATTTTAGGAAACAGTTTGTGAAAAGACGAACAGCACCAAGTGAAGTTCTCAAATCCTTAGTTTTCTTCTAATATACATATAATCATGTTATTCTTAGTTTCATTATAGGGAATCAATACCCTATCTTCAACACAGGTACCACATCCCCAGGTCGCATTACTTTTTATCTACATAAGGTACGACATTCCCTAGTAGCATATCAGTGACCCATTAGCCTCATCTTATTTCTAAGACAGGGTACTACATTCCCTGGCTGCATTACTTTCTGCCAACATATGGTACGACATTCCCTAGTATTATCTCAGAGCGCCACGAGCCTCATCTTAATACAGGGTACTACATCCCCTGGCCGCATTACCTTTTGCCAACATAGGGTACGACATTCCATAATAGCATCTTAGAGTGCCACGAGCCTCATCTTATTACCAAAAAAGGTTACTACATTCCCTGGTTGCCTACCATCATGTTAACATAGGGTACGACATCCTATATTATCAAGAGAGAGAGAGAGAGAGAGATAGAGATAGAGAGAGAGAGAGAGAGAGAGAGAGAGCACATTTCTCTTTCAATTCTTCATTTTGCAATATCTAAGATAGTTTATTGTGTTTTTAATAACTCACAAAATTTTCTAACGCAAACTAGGGCAGAAAATATGTGTTTGTTTCGTTTGTTTGTGATGGCTTGTAGGCTTTTCTGCAAAGTATGGATTGGATGTGCAAAAAATAAGATTCCATCTCTCGCCAGAGAAAGTGGAACGTTTGATATCAATACCAGCCGACACAGCTTTGACATGATGCATGCAGAGACAAAGGATTTCAAGATCCATCTTCTTATCACCGGATCAAGAAACAAGCCTATGAGAATATTTCATAGTATTTTATATCGGAGAGCATCAAGTTTCAGTCTAAAGTCAATGAAGGAAGCAAGTCAAGAATCAACAACAAGACTTCAGATGGCATTTAGATAGGAATTTTGTAACTCTTAGATTTTAAGAGTATGTAATTTTTCTTTTCGTTTTGATGTAATAGTAGGAACCGCGGATCCGAACCTCGACGGAACTTCGCTCGACTCTCCCTCTAAGAATACCCATCGCTCTTCTCGAACTACACGTGACCTGATTCCTTTATAACCTGGGATATGTAGGTTGCCTAAAACCAAGGCTCGGTCACATCCTTTTCTTTTATCTTCTTTTCCTTGTTAAATAACAGTGAGGTCAAAAATCATTCACCTTGTTTATTTTCTTTGCCTCAAAACTCTTCATGTTTCAAGCAAAGAGGTGCATGCTGTGAACAACTAATTTTTTACCACACTCGAATTTTATACTATTTTTGTGTAAATATTTCTTTTAGGTCTAACGTTGATATTTTAAACTTCTATTACTCTTAATAGATTTTGTTCTATTTCATTAATAAAAAATACTCACATTCTTAAAGTATAGATTTTATTTTTTCTATTTACAAAAAAATGATTCACCAATATATGTGTGTGAATATATATATATATATGGGGTATCTTTTAATTAGAATTTTAATGAATAAACTATTATATCCTCGTATAATTTAAACTATAGTGTAAATA
>MDKH01124939.1:0-37239 GCA_005239495.1 Nicotiana undulata
TTTTGATAGAAATTGCAGTAATTCTTCCATGTTTAGTATATTATGAGACTGTCTTTACTTGGTCATTTATTCTTGATTGAAAGTATTGGTTATTGAGTTGAGAAGTGTTGATACGAATGGTAATACAAGTGTAGAGTGCGTGATTGAGGTAATTGGTTATAGCTGAGACCCTTGCCGGGCATTTCTTGAGTTACTACTTGATGTTTCCCCCTTGCCGGGTGGTCTGAATTGCTTATTTCCACTATGTTGTACTCCTTGCCATTTATCTGTTACTGTTTGGTGAGGAAGAGTGTAAAGCACGAAGGGTGATGCCGTGTCATAATACTTGATTATATTGCATAGTGAAGAAGAGTGTAAAGCACGAAGGGTGATGCCGTGCCATGATTCATATTTATTATAAGAACGAAGGTAAATGCCGTGCCATGACTTTTTATTGATTATAAGCACGAAGGTAAATGCCGTGCCATAATTCATTGTACATCTCTTTGGGAGGAAGAGAGTAAAAGCACGAAGGGTGATGTCGTGCCATGATATTTGATTTCATTGCATTGTGAGGAAGAGAGTAAAAGCACGACGGATGATACTGTGCCATTGTTTACTTTTCTGACATTTATATTGTTTCATTGTCGATTATGCTGGATTGTTCTCGGGATAACTTATATCTGTCGATGTGACTGCTTTATTTCACTTGTTCCCCTTTTACTGTTCCCGTATCCCCTACTTCAGTACATGGGGTCGGTTGTACTGATACTACACTGCACTTCCTTGTGTTGTGCAGACCCTGCTACCGGACCCCGTGGAGCGTTCTGAGGGAGATACCTTCAGTCCACGTCAGAGCTTCGAGGTATACACTGGCGTTCGTGGATCCCGAGGCTTCTTTCCTTTACCGCTTCATTGTCTTTCTCCTTATTTTCAAGACAGTGTTGTATTTTCATTTCCAGACTTGTATTTAGTATTCCAGTAGCTAGTCTGTGAGATTGTGACACCCCGGTTTTGGGAGTTTATGTTATTTCATGATTGTTATGTTCTTACTTTCCGCATTTAAGCTTCGTTATTTTTATTAGCAATGCTGGAGGGAATTCTGTCGGGAATATGAAAGAAGGAAAAAAAAAACATGTTATCGATTTTGGGTTGAACAGTTGCCCCACTATTATCTCAGAATGTGATAGAAATTGGTCGAAGTTGATGAGTTAGCGTTTTATTCCGTATTAAATAATTTTAAATTGCTATTGCAAGTTATACGTTGGCTGGCTTAGCGGGTTCAACGTTAGGCGCAGTCACGGCCTAAAGGGTGGGAATTTGGGTCGTGACAAGATAGGTAATAAATTTACAATTTCATCAAATAATCTATCTATATGTTATTAAACGATGACGCAAAAACATACACATTAAGCCAAGTGGCAGTTCCACAATAGACCGCTTGGAAATTTATGACAAAGTTGGTGAGATTGGGTAATAATTAGTTTTTTTTTTTAATTTAATCTTTTAAAATATATTAAATTATACATTATGTGTTGTTAATAATTATTTACCTTTTAAAATTATTTTTATTTTACACTCAATGCCATATTTCAAGTTTGACACTCAGAATCATCTAGTTACAATTACCATGGCTATACATAATTTCATCCGGCGATATTCTTCTACCAGTAAGGAATTCAACTATTATGCTAATGAAGACATTACTGCGAAGATTGAGGAAGGATATGGGTTTTCTGATATTTCTTTAGAAATGCAAGGTATGTCTTCTACTAATACGGAGGTGTTGTGTGACCGAAGTAGAGATGAAATTCTTGAAAAATATTATCATGTGGGTGCCTTTACTTATTATTTCATGGTGGATTATCAGTATATAGTAATTTGTGGAATAAGCTTCTAATTCATACTAAATGATGTATTTTGATTATTCAAATTATTGTGTAACACTAAGTAATTATACTAGATAATATTATATACTTTGTAATAATTATATATGTAAAGTTGAGTTAAATCTTTATTATGTTTGCTTACTTTATGTTTTATATTTTAACTAAAAAAAATTAAAAAAAATTCTCTTACAATACATATTTAAATTCATTTTCTCTTTAAAAATAATTATCAGACCTTGGTAGTATCCTTTTTGGTAATTTGACACTCAAAAGTATTTTTTAGAAAGATTGGTCAAACACAATTTGTTTACCAAATATTACAAAAAGTACTCTTAAATGAATTGGTCAAACACAAACTGTTTGTTTTAGAAATTATTTCTGAGAAAAGTACTTCTGAGAAAAAATACTTTTTAAAATAAGCAAATTTTGGCAGCTTGGCCAAACGGGGCTCTAAGTCGGTTTGCTCTAAATTATGTATTTGTGTTATAATATTTCATAAATTATTGTAGAATTCAAAAGTCATATACAGGGACATCTATATGTTGGAGTATGAGACACGTGAATTCATGCTCCTCTTCCCATACATGGGCGGATCTATAGCCCAATTAAGGGACATGTGAACCCATGGTCTCACCGTCAAACTATGTATTTTTATGTACGTTTTATTAGAATTAGTATAATATTATCTATTGGCGCCCATTCTCCAAAAATATTGAATGGTACACATGATTGAATATTGGGCTATGTACCTTGTGGAACAAAGATCAATTCCCACATAACACTTTATTTCTATTTGTTTGTGGTACTCCCATGTTCAAGAAATCCGAGATTCGTCTATGTCTCCATACTATATATAATAGTATTATATTTCTCACAAATTACTTAAAGATACATGTGTGCACCCAATCTCAAAGAGTCATATGGTTCAATGATTATTGGGTGCACCTTTACAGGTGAAGTTAGAGGTTCAATTCTTAGTTTTTAGGCATGTCTAGTGTCCCCTCTTGTGGTTTAATTGAGTTTTTTTTTGGTTTGGTTTATTCATTCAAAATCCTTAAATCTAACACATTATAATCCTTGATCTCCCTTTGCCAGCATAAAATTGTATATATCTATATCTATATCTATATACAACAACAACAACAACAAATCCAGTTTGATCCCAACATGTGGGGTCTGGGGAGGGCAGTCTGTACGCAGACCTTACCCCTACCTAGTGCAGGTAGAAAGGTTGTTTCCAATAGACCCTCGGCTCAGGAAGGGTAGGAAGAAGAAGAGGGAAGCAAGGAAGGAAGAGAAAAATGGGACAAATAAAGGATACATAGTATCAAATAATAGCAACAGGGAATATAATTGTTTAACCAAAGAATTAGTTTCTTTAGCCAAAGCTATTTTAAGAAGAACACGGGTTTCTGATAACCAGAAAATATGTTAAATACTGTAACTAAATTCGCAAATAAGAAGCAGTAGGATGCGTAAAGTAAATATATTTCTATATCAATCCAAGTGTCCTTTACAAGTTATATTTTACTCCCTTATATAGGGAATTTCTTAATATAACGTCTACCTTTTGTAGTGATTGAGCATTAATGACTAATAATGGCATTAATAAAACGTTACAATAATTGGCCGTAATTGTTGTGTGAAGGTTTATGTAACGTTTGGCTCGTAAGTTGAAGATCTCCGAATTTGCCCTTTGTTCTGTCTAGATTTATTCCGCCCGTGTCTCTTTATCTTCTCTACCAGGTTGATATTTCCGTAGCTAATTACCCCGTGGGTATGTTATTTCGTGCCTTTTTGCCTCGTACCTCTTTATAGAGTTCCGTCCAGTTGTCACGTTTTCACTGTTCCTTGTAGATTGCCAAGTCATCACAATTATTAAACGTGTGAAGCTCTTTTTCACAAATACAGATAGTCCCCCACTTACCATTTATTTATAGATTAATACTTGGTATGTGGATACTCATTTATGGCGAGAATATTTTGCCGCCGCTTCACTCGTAACATTGCATCCATCTCAGAATGTAGGCGTCACTTGTCACTTCTATTTAATGCCCGTGCCACATGGCGTTCCCGGATTGGTTCTGCAATTGTTCAGAGCCTTTTAGGGCTTTTTGTGGCTGCATCAGTCCCAAAGTGACAACTTCAATTATGACTTTCACATCACTGTATTTTCCATTTTTCGACGGTTGCCTTTGAGTGTAAATACTCCTTTTCCTTTCTTTACTTTCACGAAAAACTTCTAACCTTCATTCTTCGTTTGCAAATTTTTTTTGTCTTTGTAAATATGTCTTCTTCAAACCAGCAATCTAAGACAGTCATTAACGTAGATGATTTGATTCATTTTTCTGCTTCGACGCGGAGCCGGAGAGGCGGTAGGCTTAGGAGTTTAGGTTCTACTCCCTCCAGGGGTTCCTCTTCTTCTCATGTTACTCCCCCATCTTCATCTAGGTCTGCCATTTCTTTATCTCCTCCAAGGGCTAGGGCTTCTAGATCTTCTTCAAAAGGTAGAGAACACAATGAACCTCTACGTGAGCCAAGGGTGAGATAGTATCTGCGGAGTTTTCCTTTGCTAGGGATAGTCAGGCCTTAAAAGAACAGCTTTATTCCATGTCTTCTCAAGACGGTGCTGACATGTACCCTACCCAGATAACTGAGGGTTTAATATCTCTTATACGCAGGGACTGTTACTGGAAGCCTGATTTTCCTGTTGTCGTTCCCAATAGTAATCAAAGAATAACCTCTTACAAGGTTGGGTATTCTTTTGTTTATACTTATCCTTTCACGTTAGGATTCAAGCCTCCTATCGACCCCGTTATCATCGATTTTTGTCGATTCTTTAAAGTTTGTCTGGGACAAGTCAGTCCTCTCGTGTGGCGAGTTGTTGCGTGCCTTAGATATTCGGCTACTTTAGCTTCGGTCCCCTTTACCTTTTATTATCTCATTCACCTCTATTCTCCAATGATGTTCCGCCATGGAGTGTTTACTCTCGCGGCTAGGAGTAAAAGGGTGTTGGTAATCCCTGATGATGATAAAGACCGAGGGTGGTTCCTCCGGTATGTTGTTGTTCCTCTTGCTGGTTTAGTAGGTGAAGAAAATCTTCCCTTCCCTGAGAAGTGGAATCTTGCACGTGAGTACAGTTTTTCTCCCGTTCCTTCCCTTTATTTTTTATACTTTATCAGTACCGTAACTATTTCTTTTCTTTGCAGCAATCATGGGAACCGTTGAGAATGTCTCCGATTTTCGAGATTGGCTAGAAAAACTCTTGTTAATCGCTCCGTTAGAAGAACGTTCGTGGAAATACCTCTCTGGGGGGTTTGGTTGGAAGGTCAAGACCCACGGTGAGCAAAGTTTTTGTTTTTACTTCTGTCTTTTATTGAGTTTTACCTGATCCCTTTTATTTGGTAGGGTTTTCTGCCCATGGTATTTCTGCCGCAGCTGTGTCTGCTCCAAAGTTGTCCCTGGCAAAGGCCCAGGAGATCATTTCTGGTTCCTCCTCTTCAAAAAGAAAATCAAGTGGGTCAAGGACCTTAGAGGATGAGGGTTCTCTAGTCCACATGTCACGTAGAAGGAAGGTGGTCTCTAACGACGAGTCTGCGCCTGTCATTGATCTTCCCGTGCTTGAGTCTGAACTGTCTGCGCCCGAGGATGCAACTCCCTCTCATGCTCGTGAATCAATTGATCTCTTGTTCCGTTAAGGTTTTGGTACCATAGCCGATGAAGCTCCCCTTGCTGGTTTTTCTCCTCCTGCTCCTAAAGAATTTCCTTCAACTACTCTTATTATTGTTTCTGCTCCCATGGCTATTCCCGCTCCTGTGGTTGCTTATGCTCCCGTGGCTTTCTCTCCGTTTCACACTTCTCTGCCCGTAGCTATTTCATCTGTCCCTGCTTCCGTGCCTTCTGCTGCAGAAGTAGGGTCTTCCAGCAGGGGGGAGATGAGGCAGATGATGATAGAGGTTCCAGCAGCGGGCAGCCTCTTCAAAAATACGGGTCAGGCTGACGTATGGTTGAAGCCATTGATAGGTCCGACTAAGAAAGCTAAGATGGACAACCACGGTTCCCTCACTTGGGTAAATGAGATTATGCACTCTTATTTAAAGGTAAAATGTGCTCTCCTTCACATGTACTCATATTCATTCTTACCATATCTAATTTTATCTCTTTCTGTAGATCAATCTTGTAGGAACAGAGTTAATGGAGATGATTTCTCAAACCGAGAAGGCATCCACGGATTTGAGTATCGAGGAAGATAATTGGAAAGAGCAGTATGAGAGTTTACAACTCGACATGGAGGTAGTGGAGGAAGAAAAGTGTGCCTTAGAGCAGCAAGTCAGGGTTATGCCAGCAGAGTTGGTCATCGAGAAGGCGTCTTCCAATCAGGCAGGCAAGGACAAGAGTGTATTGGAGTCTTCATTCGCAGAGCAGCTTTCCCGTGCCTCTGAGGAGATCAGGAGTTTGAAGGCTTTACTGGACCAGAAGGAGGAGTATTCTGGTGAACTTGTTCAATCGCTCACTCAAACCCAGGAGGACCTCCGCAACTCTTTGGAGAAGGTACAGTTTTAGAAAGGTCTCTCGCTCCTTTAAAGGCCTTTCATGATGATGTCGTGGCTGAAAGGGATGAATTAAGAGCTGAAGTTGAACCGTGGGAGAAATATTATGAAGCTCTTGAAAACAAAGCAGATGTCGATGTTAGCTGGGGTTATATGAACTCTCGCCTTGACACATTGACGTAAATGGGCCAAGAGGGTTTTTACTTGGAAGCCGAAATTGCTAAAACCAAAGAGACCATTGAGAAGTCTCAGCAAAGTCAAGATCTTTCTTCCCCAGAGGTTGAGGTCCCTGCTTCTCGTGTCTCTCCATCCCAAGCCGAACCTCCTGCCAGTGAAGACAACCCCCCATCTGGAAACGTTTGAAGAAGTTGGTTCCTTTTTTTTTATTTGTATCAATTGGTGGTTACCCCCAGTCCCATCGGGGGTAAAGTTTGGATCGTTCTGTAAGTCCCCAACTGACAACTTAGGGGCAACTAATGTAAAAATTAATACGGCTTAGGCTAAGTTAACACTTAGTTTATTTTGCCGTTAATATATCAATATCAGCATGACTTCAGTTTCTTTCGAGTTTTTGTTTCACTCTTTAAGTCTTTGCATGCTTTTATTCTTGAGGTTTTTGATTTACCTCTGAGTTTTGCATTATAAAATGCTTTAGATTATTCATACCTTTTCGTAATAGGTAAAGTTTATAAAAGAGGACCATTTTTTTATCGTGACTTAATGAAGAAGACGTCTCAACTTCATAATGGTGTCATTATACAAAAGAGAGATAGGAATTCTCACATGTTTTTCTTTAACAATGTTTCGAAGAAAGTTTTTTGCATTTAACTTTCATAACATTTCACATGTGTTTGTGTATCGTCTATAAATCTCTTCGTAACTGTTTTCTTTTCAACAGATTTGATATGAACTTGTACTCGTGATTGTTCTTCTTTTCCAACAGTCTTTTCGAATTAATACAAGTGAATAACTATTTTTGTTTGCAACAGTTTTTTAAATACAAGGGTATGAATTTTTATCCATAACTGGTTTTATTGATAACAGTTTATAAATAAAAGGGTAATGTTTTTTCATTCGTAATTATTTTTCATCATAAGAGTTTTCTGAATAAGTACAAAGATGTGCATTTATACCGTAACTAATATTCTTCCTTTAACCTAAACATTCGTTTATATTTACGAATAACATTCGTTTACATTTACAAATATGTTTTCGAAGGTTATTGAATCAGGCTTTATGTTTTGAGTCTTTGGCTCTTTTTGATTCTGCTTATAGTACTTGACTTGTTGGGAAGATGGATCTTTAGGCTTGAGCTTTGACTTTTTGATAGTCTTCTTTGCTTCATTTTTGCCTTCCATACTATATAGTCCCCCAAGTGTTTGAGGTTTGAAGTATGAAATCTTGAGCACTTGACTATTCCTTCCTTGTGGTCCTTTTCCTGAAAAGGAAAAACATACGGGACTGGAAGGTATATAGTTTTTAGATGATGACTGCTTAACCCTTTAAAACGTCCATCAGAAAGTTGTAACCCTAGACCGGGAATTCAGTAACTTCCTCGTGTCTTTGCAAGTCTAATATCATCATCTGGTGATGGGTTAGCTTTTTGCCTATCATCTAAAACGGTTAGTATAATTTTAACTGTACAAAAGTAAAATCGAACGTAATGATACCTGACCGGGGGTATTCCTTTTAATTAGAAGTAGTACTTTTTCAGATGAACAATATTCCAACTAGTTGGTACGATTCTGTCGTCCATGGCTTCAAGCTCATAAGCGCTTTTTCCAACAATGACACAAACTTTGTAAGGTCCTTCCAAAAATTTGGGTTTAGCTTTCCTGCACCAGCTTCCTTCGTTGATTGGAAGACTTTTTTTAGAACGAAGTCCCTAATTCTGAAATATCTGAGATGAGCTTTTCTGTTGTAATATCTCTCTATGATTTGTTTTTTGAGCTACCATTCGTATTAGTGCAGCTTCTCTTCTTTGTTCGAGAAAATCAGGTTTGCTTTCAACTCATCATTGTTCCTTTCTTCTGTCGATGCTATGAACCTTATGCTTGGTTTGCCAATTTCTACGGGTATTAAAGCCTCTGCTCCATAAACAAGTGCGAATGGAGTCTCTCCCGTAGCTGTTTTTGTAGTAGTCCTGTAAGCCCATAATACCGCTGGTAGTTCATCGGGAAAGTTTCCTTTGGCTCTTTCCAACCGTTTCTTCAGGTAGTTAACGATGACTTTGTTGTTTGACTCAGCTTGCCCATTATCCATGGGATGATATGGTGATGAAATGATTCTTTTGATTTGCCAACTTTCGAAGAATTCTGTGATTTGTGAGCCTATGAACTGTGGGACATTGTCACATACGATTTCCTTCGGTACTCCAAAGTGGCATATTATATTTCGCCATATGAATCTCTTCACTTCTTTTTCTTGCACCTGTTTAAAAAAATTTGCTTCCACCCACTTTGTGAAATAATCAGTTAATACGAGTAAGAATCGTACCTTTCATTTAGCTGGGGGAAGGGGCCCCACTATGTCCATATCCCATTTTATTAATGGCCATGGCAATATTACTGGTTGAAGTAGCTCCGCTGGTCTATGCATGTTGTTAGCAAATCGTTGACATTTTTCGCATTTAGCCACGGAACTCTTGGCCTCTTCTTCAATTTTGGGCCAATAATACCCTGTTCTCATTAGGGTTTTAACTAAGGATCTTGCTCCAGAGTGATTTTCGCAGTGTCCTTTGCATACTTCCTTTATCACGAACTCTGTTTTATTGGGTCCAAGGCATTTTGCTAAGGGACCTCCAAACATTTTGCGCTATAGAGTATTGCAAATGAGGCAGTACCGTGCAGCTTTTCGGCGAAGTGCTTGAGCTGCTTTTTTATCTTCAGGTACGGTGCCATTCTGCAAAAAAATTAAAATTTCCTTTCTCCAATCGCAGGTTAAGTTGTTAAACGTTACCTCATTTTTGTCCTGGTCAATTGCTGAGTGAAATAAGTGAATGACAATTGCATTGTCTTTATTTGTCACTTCCGCAACTGCCGCGAGGTTAGCTAATGCATCCGCTTCTGCATTTTCCTCCCTGGGTATTTGCATAACTTTCCATGACTGGGATTGTCTTACCAGGTCTCGTGCCTTTTCCAGGTATTGTTGCATTCGGGCCTCTCTAGCGATGTAAGTCCCCTGCATCTGGTTCACCACTAGTTGAGAGTCACTCTTGATCACAATTTGCTCGATTGAGAGCTCCCGTTCCAGTTCAAGCCCTGCAATGACAACTTCGTACTCTACTTCATTGTTAGTTATGGGATAACATTTAATAGCTTGCCGTATCTTTTCACCTATCGGTGATATTAAAATAATTCCCAAAACAGCTCTTTTCACATTAGAGGAACCGTCAGTAAATAGGGTCTATATCCCTGGATTAGCCACATTGAAGAGTTGTAACTCTTTTTCCACTTCAAGGATTATGCTAGTATTAAATTCAACGATGAAATCAGCTAGAATTTGAGACTTTATTGTAGTCCTAGGCTGATATATTATGCCATGTTCGCATAATTCTATTGCCCATTTAGCTAATCTTCCTAATAGTTCTTGTTTATGATGAATATTACTCAACAGGTATGAGGTCACAACAGACATTGAAAGTATGGCCTTAATTTTCTAGCTGCCATGATCAAAGCTAGGGATAATTTTTCTATATGTGGGTATCTAGTTTCAGCATCTTATAAATACTTGCTTACCTAATAAATTGGAGATTGTTTACCTTTGTCTTCTCTTACCAGTACTGCACTTACGATAATTTCTGCAACGGCAAGATAGACATACAACCTCTCCCCCTCTTTTAGCTTAGATAGCAACGGGGTTTTTGATAGATAAGCCTTCAGATCTCTGAGAGCTTGCTGACATTCCTCAGTCCATTCGAATTGATTCTGCTTTTAAGAACTGAAAAGAATTTAAAACTCTTCTTACAAGACCTGGAAATAAATCTTCCTTAGGTTGCAATCCTTCCTATTAGTCGTTGAACTTCCTTTTTGCTAGTAAATACATTAGGTATCTCATAAATAGATTTAATATGAGCAGGATTTACCTCTATTACTCTATTTGATACAAGAAAACCCAAAAAACTTACCCGATTCTACGCCAAAGGCGCATTTTTCTGGATTTAGTTGCATGTTATACCTGCGTAGGATTTCGAAGGTAATTGAAAGATGTTGCAAAATGATCTTTCGCATGTGTTGATTTTACCAACATGTCATCAATGTATACCTCTATCATTTTCCCCAGATGTTCTTGGAACATCTTGGTCACCGGCCTTTGATACATGGCTCTAGCATTTTTCAGCCCAAAAGGCATGACCTTGTAACATTAAGTCCCCCTGTTTGTAATAACAGACGTTTTTTCCTCGTTTGAGGGATCCATTTTGATTTGATTATAACCAGAAAATGCATCTAGAAAGCTTAATAATTCATGACCTGCAGTGACATAAATCATTTGATCTATGTGTGGTAATGGAAAGGAATCTTTAGGGTATGACCATTTTTTTGGGCACCACCACAGTATTTGCTAACCAATTCGGATATTTTACCTCACGTATCGAACCAATTTTCAAGAGTTTCTGTACCTCTTCGTCGATCACTTGGTTCTTGAAAGGTGCTTGCTTTCTTTTCTTTTGCTTGACAGGCACGAAGGATGGATCTTCATTTAATTTATGAGTGATCACTTCCGGAAGAATACCTGTCATGTCTGAATGGGACCAAGCAAAGCAATCTGCGTTAGCCTTTAAATATTTAATTAACTTACCACTTCTGTTGGGGCTTTGCCTCGTGCCTATGTGAACTTTTTGTTCGGGCTTCCACTCAAATAATGGAACAGCTTCGAGCTCTTCCGTAGTCGTTTTGATATGCTCTTCCTCTTCTGGTTCCTAAATGACATCAGGTCTGGAATCCATGTCCGCATGTTTTGATACTTCTTCCGAGGTGACTTGGTTCACCTTCTCGTGGCTATATTCTTCCACAATTATTTGAATAACAGTTTCTTCTGTACTTGTTTGATTAACAGTTGCTTCAGTACCTGTTTGAACCATAGTTGTTTCCATACCTGCTTGAACAGATCTTTCGTCTTTTGATTTCTCCGCTTCTTCATTTTTGTTAGAGTATGCCACGAAATTTATATTCCTTGAGGTTTGTTGATCGCCTCGAATCTGTTGAATTCCCTATTCAGAAGGGAACTTAATTACCTGATGTAAGGTAGATGGAACAACTTTCATGTCATGGATTCATGGTCTCCCCATGATTACGTTATAGGCCATGTCAATATTGATGACTTGGAATTTAGTATTTTTGATTACTCCTTCTGAATAGGTGCTAAGATCAATTTCTCCTTTTGTTATGACCGTAGAGTTGTCAAACCCGGATAAGGCTCGTGCATTTGGGATTACTTGATATTCCATTATCATTTCTCCCACAACTCTCGACAAAATGATGTTGACTGAGCTACCTGGATCAATCAACACTCTTTTTACGTTAGTGTCATGTATAAGTAGGGATATTACCATTGTGTCGTTGTGTGGAAGCATTAATCCGTTGGTATCTGCATCGTCGAATGATATACTGTCTGCTTTCAATTCTTCACGAATCTGCTTCCCGTGTGTAATTGTGAATTTTGTGGTTCTTTTGCAGATAACTCTGTTCACCTCCTCACCTTCGTGTATCACGTTGTGGAGATGGTGGTTTTGGGGGCTCCTGCCTGTTCTTCATATATGCCTGCTTACCCTTTTCACTAAACAATTCTGTTAGATAGACCTGTTTTAATAATTGTTCTACCTCACCTTGGAAAAATCTGCAATCCGGCGTTCGGTGTCCATGATCATTATGGAATTCACACCAGCAGTCTGGATTCCTTCTATTTTGGTTTGACCTCATTTCTTTGGGCCATCGAACCTTATCACCCATATTTATCAGTATTGTGATTAATTCATAAGTACTTACATTGAAGTTGTGGTGTCCAATTCTTGTATTACCTCTGCTTCGTTCATCCCAATCCTTTCTGGATCTTGATGAGGATGAGCCCGTATCTCTATTTGATGGTCTGTATTCTGACCGGGAATTTTCAAACCTGGGACGAGTTTCTTGTCTCGATGGTCCCATATATGGGTCGTACCTATTCTCCTTTCTTGTTCGGAGCGTCTAGAACTAGTTTGATCTTCAGCCTTTGATTGAGCAATGGTGTCTTCTTATATCCGTAGCTTGGTACTATACCTGTTATAGACATCGTTCTATGTCATGGTTGGGAATTCTCTCAAGCTTTCCTTGAGTCTTCTCGTGGCTTCTGAGCTTTTATCATTTAAATTGCTTGCAAATGCCATGGCCCGAATTGTCAGGTACCCTTGGTAGCAGCATTCTTTCTCGCTTAAACCTGTCTACAAATTCACGAAGCAACTCCGCGTCTCCTTGCTTTATTTTAAATATGTCCTCCATTCATTTTTTGACTTTTTGCGCACCGGAATGCGCTTTTATAAAAGAATCTGCAAGTTCAGCAAAAGAATCAATAGAGGTTTCAGGTAGAAGAGAATACCATGTTAGTTCTCCTTTTGTGAGTGTTTCTCCGAACTTCTTGACTAGAACTGACTCAATTTCTTGTTTAGTCAGATCGTTGCCTTTCACTCCGGTGGTAAAAGAAGTTACATGATCACGTGGATTGGTTGTCCCATCATACTTGGGAATATCAGGCATTTTGAACTTCTTGGCAATAGGCAAGGGTGCTGCACTTGGCTTCCAGGTTTGTTGAGAATATCTATCAACATCAACGCCTTTGATAACAGGTGGTACTCAAGGAATTTGCTCGATTCGATCGTTTTGTTCCTTCACCTGTTTCTGCAGATTTAGTAATAAAGATTGTAGTTCTGGATTATGAGACATACCTGGTCTCGCTTCTTGGGACTCATTTGCAATGCCTCCATTTCCTGAGTTTGCTAACCCAGATTGTGGGTTTTCCACGGTTAGAGTGTTGTTAGGAGGAGGAGGAGTAGGTGATGCAGCTGGTAGTCCCCTCATGAAAGCCTGTAAGGCTTGATTC
The DNA here is from genome assembly GCA_005239495.1 of Nicotiana undulata. Taxonomy (NCBI): domain Eukaryota; kingdom Viridiplantae; phylum Streptophyta; class Magnoliopsida; order Solanales; family Solanaceae; genus Nicotiana; species Nicotiana undulata. The sequence continues at coordinate 13,490 of MDKH01124939.1, forward strand.
ACATACTCACTAACCATTTGCTTCACCTGATCCTGTTCTCCTGTTTGCTCGTTCTCATTACGATTATTTTGAGCCATACATCTATCTGGGGAATTGTCCCTTGAACGTCGTGGAGTTCCTAGGGGTGATGGAACTGGAGTTCCAATCATTTACTGATTATTGTTGTTAGCGTTCGACATAATTCACAGATTGTTTGAAAAGAAACAGAAATTATCAGATTTCCGGTAACGGAACCAATTTGTTTAACGAAAGAATTAGTTTCTTTAGCCAAAGTTATTTTAAGAAGAACACGGGTTTCTGATAACCAGAAAATATGTTAAAGACTTAAGTAAATTCGCAAATAAGAAGCAGTAGGATGCATAAAGTAAATATATTGCTATATCGATTCAAGTATCCTTTACAAGTTATATTTTACTCCCTTATATAGGGAATTTCTAAATATAACGTCTACCTTTTGCAGTGATTGAGCATTAATGACTAATAATGGCATTAATGAAATGTTACAATGATTGGCTGTAACTGTTGTGTGAAGGTTTATGTAACGTTTGGCTCGTAAGTTGAAGATCTCCGAATTTGCCCTTTGTTCTGTCTAGATTCATTCCGCCTGTGTCTCTTCATCTTCTCAACCAGGTTGATATTTCCGTAGCTGATTACCCCGTGGGTATGTTATTTCGTGCCTCTTTGCCTTGTACCTCTTTATAGACTTCCGTCCAGTTGTCACAATTTCACTGTTCCTTGTAGATTTCCAAGTCATCACGATTATTACACGTGTGAAGCTCTTTTTTACCAATACAACAATATCTGAGGCGAATAAAACCACATAACTTAATAAAAACCTAAGAATATGAAGGGAAATGCATGCTACTAAGCCTATCGGTGAACACTATAAACTACCAATATCCTTCTATCTTAATCCTCGACCTCCACACCCTCCTATCAAGTGTCATGTTCTCAGTGAGCTGAAGCAGCCCCATGTCCTGCCTAATCACTTCTCCCAGTACTTCTTAGGCCTACCTAGACCCCTTCTCAAACACTCCATGGTCAACCTCTCACACCTCTTGACAGGGGCATCAATGCTTCTTCTCCTAACATGTCTGAACCATCTCAGCCGCAACTCCCGCATCTTGTCCTCCACGGAGCCTACTCCCACTCTCTCCCAGATAGCTTCATACTTAATCCTATCTCGCCTCGTACACCCACACATCCATCTCAACATCCTCATCTCTGCTACTCTTATCTTCTGCACGTGGGAGTGCTTGAGTGGCCAACACTCATCCCCATACATCATAGCAGGTCTATCCACCACTCAATAAAACATACCCTTAAGTCTTAACGGTACATTCCTATCACATAGAACACCGGAAGCGAGCCTCCACTTCATCAACCCCGCTCCTATGCGATGTGTGACATCTTCGTCAATCTCCCCATTACCCTAAATAATAGACCCGAGATACTTAAAACTAGCTCTCTTAGGGATAACTTGAGCATCAAGCTTAACCTCTATGTATGCATCATGGGTCTCACTGAATTTGCACTCCAAGTATTCTGTCCTTGTTCTACTTAGTTTGAAACCTGTAGACTCCAAGGTCTGTCTCCAAACCTCCAACCTCGCGTTAACTCCGCTACGCGTCTCGTCAATCAACATTATATCAACGACAAATAGCCTGCACCAAGGAACCTCACCTTGGATGTGACGCGACAATACATCCATCTCCAAGGCAAAAACAAATGGGCTAAGAGTCGATCCCTGGTGCAACCCCATCACCACAGGGAAATGGTCTGAGTAACCACCCACAGTCCTCACCCGAGTCTTAGCATCATCATACATATCCTTAATCACTAATGTACGCTACCGGAACGCGTCTAACCTCCAAACACCTCCACAGGACCTACCTCGGAACTTTATCGTATGCCTTCTCAAGGTCAATAAATACCATATGCAAATCCTTTTTCCTTTCCCTGTACTGCTCCACTAATCTCCTTACTAGATGAATCGCTTCCGTAGTCGAACGCCCCGGCATGAATCCAAACTGATTCTCGGAAATAGACACACACCTCCTCACCCTAGCCTCCACCACTCTCTCCCAAACCTTCATAGTGTGACTCAATAACTTGATACCCCTATAATTGTTGCAATTTTGGATATCACCCTTGTTCTTGTAAAGCAGAACCATCGTACTCCACCTCCATTCTTCGGGCATCTTCTTTGTCTTAAAAATAACATTAAATAGCCTAGTGAGCCACTCTAAACCTTCCCGCCCCGCGCTCTTCCAGAATTCCACCGGGATTTTGCCTGGCCCCGTTGCTCTGTCCCTGCACATCTTACGCATCTCCCTTTCCACCTCCTCTACTGTAATCCGCCTACAGTACCCAAAATCCCGCCGACTCTCGGAGTGCTCCAACTCACCCAGCACAATGCGTCTATCCCCCTCCTCATTCAACAGTTTATGGAGGTATGTCTGCCATCTTCTCCTAATGAGTGCCTCGTCCATCAACACTTTACCATCCTCATCCTTGATGCACTTGACTTGGTCTATATCTATATATTATATTAAAAGCACGAAGGCCCTTAGCGAAATATCGTTCGTCTTTTTTACCCTTAAAAATACTATACTTACATTGGGCCAAAATTATATAATAGAAAAATCTTAATATCATAATATTTTGATATGTTTTCCTAATAAGGACATAAAATATTAAGACAATAAAAAAGAATACAAAAATAGTAGGAGGGAAGTGTTTTTACAACCAAGTAACTCCACGATTTTGTGTAATTTTTTGTTTTTTTTTGTCCTTGTATTTTAATTATACAAGACAATTTTGCATGCCCTTTTATTTTCCTTTTATATGAACTTTTTGATCTTTTTAAAATTTAAATAACACGCATTTCTTTTCGAAGCTTGATTTTAAAATTCATTTGTTTCTACTCTCAAACATATTACAACAGATATTGCTACAAATAATATCTACTATAAGCTTTGAAATAATCATTATTGTTGGAAAAAATATTAATCATTTATTTGGGATAAAATTTTTGTTACCTTAGTTTAATTTAGAGCAATACCTAAATTACCTTAATGAATATTCCGATTAAATAGATGGAAAAAGACTTTTTTTTTGGGTAAAAAAACTAATATTATTACTAAGAAAGTTCAACTGGACTTTACGATATGTAATTTAGCTACGAAATTTAGCTTTTAGCCTATGGAATTTCTTAAAAATAATTTGTTGCTTATTCATCACTGAATAGGATGAGCGATGAATTTTTCTTATTTAACTATATAATTTGTCCATTGCTAATTTTTTTGTGGATGACCTGTCTAGAATGCATGGTGCCTCGACAATCATTTTTATATGAAATTAAAAGAAAAGAAGGGATACATGATAAATCAATGATACTTGGAAATTATCTTGGTTGTTTTTATGTTTAGTGTCACAACACAAATTCCCAACCCACGGGATCGTGATGATGCCTAACACCACACTTTCTAGACAAACCAATGTTAGAACTTAATTAACCATTTTCTTCTAAAAATTTGCTTAAACATGAATACACAATTTTAAATAAACACGAAATCTAATGCTTTTCAATAATTGATATCAGGAATAATATTCGAATTAATAAACGAACCACGAGCTAATACTAATTATAAAACTACTCAGAGTCTGGTGTCACAATTCACGAACTACTAAAGAATACTACAAATAATTGGGCTGAAAGAAATGTATCTCTGTTTTGAATGAAGTAAAACAGTATCTAAATAATAAAGGGAAGACTCCAGGAATCTGCGGACGCCAGCAGATCTACCTCGTGTCTCCGTGCGAATAATGTCAGCTACTACTTTCACCTAGCTCTGGCCGGTACCTGAATTTGCACAAGAAGTGCAGAGTGTAGTATCAGTACAACCGACCCAATGTACTGAGTAAGTGCCGAGCCTAACCTCGACAAAGTGCATAATATGAAAAACAGTAAAGTAAAACAGTAAGTTTTCAAATTTTTGTGTTTAAAAATCAGTAAAACATAAATGTCCTCCCTTATTGCTCCATGTTGCGGGGCGCAACCCGCTCCCACCTGTCCACCCTTATTGCTCCTCCCTATATATATCACCCTTATTTCTCCTGTTGCGGCGTGCAACCTGATCCCACATGTCCACCTTTATCACTCCTTGTTGCGGCGTGCAACCAGCTCCCACCAGACAATCACATCACTTTATTTATAAAAGATTTCACCATTCAGGTCAAAGCCTTTCACAATATTTTTGTCTCAACAATTGTAAGCAGAAAGTTGTACTACTCATAAACTTCATCAATTATTATTTCACAACGAACCAACCGGAATATATATTAAAACCATGTCAACCAGATCACCCTCTTATGTATCACAATGACACCAAGGGAGCAACCAACACTTCCAAAATACTTGAAACAATATTTAATAACAAGTTGACGAAACCAAGTAGACATGGAGACACCAATGATCATAAAACAACTGAGCCAGGTATTAATTAAATTGAAACAGAGGAAGGGATCATGCTCAACAAATAATTTGGTGGTGCATAGATACTCGTCACCTCACCTATACTGTCACGACCCCAAATCCTAACAGGTCGTGATGGAACCTATCGTGGAACTAGGCTATCCACTATTACATAACTACATATTTCTTTTAATAAAAATTTTCAAAATCATTAATAATTCCTCATAATAAGTATAAAACTTTCTAAATCTTTAAACAACATAAATAATCTAACTGTCTAAACTATTCCCAGAACTGGAGTCAACTGATCACGAGCACCTAAGAATAATACTAACACTGCTAATGTCATAATACAGTGTCTCAGAACAAAATACTAAATGAATGAAGGAAAATGGAGAAGTTGTGGACGTTGGACAGCTACCTCGAAATCCCAAATGTTAACGCCGAACGGACGCAAATGACTACTGCTCAGAATGAGTACCTGGATCTGCACATAGTGGTGGAGGGAGTAATGATGAGTACGCCAACTCAGTAGTAATGAAAATAAATCAAGTCCGAAGATAAGAAACACACGGTACAAAACACCAATTCACAAATTGTAAAATACTGAGTCTTAATAAAGTATACATGTAGTACAGATGTTTGAAAACCAGTTTCCGTAAAAAATCCTTTGAACAAGTATATTTTCCAATGTTTCTCAGTAACATTCCCAAAATATCAGTATAAAAGAATGAAGTGAATCATAGTCAGAACTCAGGAAAATATCATCATAAACCGCCCCTCGGGCCAAATCATCACTCATAAATAGTCACTCAACACCTCACCATCACTCAGTAACAGTCACGCAGCACCTCACAGTCACTCATATCTCCCTATCACTCGTCACTCGACACTCGGCATTCGCACTCAGTAGGTAACCGCACTCACTGGGGGTGTACAGACTCCGGAGGGGCTCCTACAGCCCAAGCGCTATAAACAGCCAAGTCATGGCAATCATCACTCAGGCACGCGGCCTCTCTCATATCATAAATATCCTCACAATATTGGCCCTTGGCCTCACTCAGTCAGACACTCTCAACATGCCACTTGGGCCAAAAATAAACGGGGTTCTCGACCAAAAATAGTATTTCATTTCAAGAATAATAATATCAACAATTGTGAGTGTCAAACAATTTAACAAGAAAGACTGAGTGTAAATCATAATTACTACGTGAGGAATATCAGAAAATAGCCCCCCCCCCCCCAAGGGGTCTAAACAGATCGGCACTAGGCCCCAAACGTGGCTTACAGCCCAAATATATCATGAACATAGTAATACAATTTTAACATATGATTTGCAAACAGTTTCACAAACCAATAGTTGCCTCAAAAGGAAAAAACTTCCAAATTTCCAATTCGTGCACGCCCCACACGCGTCATCCAGTGTGTGCGTCACTCCAAAAAAGTGGAATGATGTAAAGTCCGGGGTTTCATACCCTGAGGACAAGATTTAAATACATTACTTACCTCAAACTAGCCCCAAAAGCTATTCTGCAACGCTCTTGCCCCTCGAATCGGCTCCCAAATGCTCCGAATCTATCAAAATAAGATTTTCACATAAACTATGTTAGGGAGATGAAACCCAATCGAAAGATATCAACTTTAAGTAATATTCCCGAAATTGTCAAAAACCCGACTACCGAGACCACGTCTCGGAACTCGACAAACTTTATACAAAAATGATCCCCGTCCTCTCACGAGTCTGTACATATAAAGAACGGTGAAATCGGAGTCCAAATGATCCCTCAAATCACCCCTAGAAGGTCTCTTAATCTCAAGTCCTAATTCTCTCTTTTTCCACTGATTTTTCCCAATTAAACACTACTAATTAGGTCTTAATCACATATCATCGAGTTAATAAGTCCAAAAAGCTTACCTCAATGAAGAACAATCATTTTCCTCTTCAAAAACCCTCCAAAAGCTCGGAACCCGCAATAACAATGGTGAAAATAAGACTAAAAATCGCTAAGTCCTCTTTTTATACTTTCTGCCCAGGCTTTTCGCACCTGCGGCCCTTTTCCTCGCACCTGCGGTCCGCACCTGTGCTCAAGGGGACCGCACCTGCGACTTTTCATTAAACAGAGGATTCTCGCACCTGCGGCCCAGGTGTCGCACCTGCGGCTCGCAGATGCGGCCACACAACCGTTTCTGCAGATTATCTCCCATCTGGCGTCCACCGCACCTGCGACCTTCCTGGCCGCTCTTGCGGCTCGCACCTGCGGTCAAATATCCGCAGGTGCGGAAATAACAGCAGCAGAAACACCAGCAGCTGATGCTGCATTTTTCAACTCCAAAAATCCTCGTTCACCATACGAAATCAATCTCGAGCCCCTCAGGACCCCAACCAAACATACCAACACATCATAAATGATCACTCAAACTTAGTTGCACCCTCGGAGCACCCAAAATAACATCAAAACACCAAAATCACATCAAATTCAAGCATATGAACTTTGAAATTCCTAAATTCCACCAACGATGTTGAAACCAACCAAAATACATCCGATTGAACTGAAAGTTTGAACACATATCCAAAATGACATTACGAACTTGTTCCAACTGTCAGAATTCTATTCCGACCCCAATAGCCTATTTTCCACTGCCGACCGGAAATCACCAAAAATAAACTTTCGCCTATTAAAGCCTAATTCTACACCGGACATCACAAAAACATTCTGAACACACTCCTAAGTCCCAAATCACCTAACGAAGCTATACGAGCCATAAAATCCGTATTCCGAGGTCGTTTACCAATAAGTCAACTCTCAGTTGACCTTTCCAACTATAAAGCTACTTTTAGAGACTAAGTGTCTCAATTCTCACTACAATCATTCTGAACCCGAGCCAACCGACTCTAACACATCATAAATAGTATAACCAACCTATGACAAGAAATTAATACTAATATTGCAGATTCTACGGAACGACCGGCTGGGTCGTTACATTCTCCCCCTCTTAAACAAACGTTCGTCCTCGAACGGGTATAGAAACATACCTGGAGTCTCAAATAAGTTAGGATATCTGCTCTGCATCTCCCCGCTCAGTCTCCCAAGTAGCCTTCTCCACTGGCTAACCTCTCCACTGTACCTTCACTGAAGATATATCCTTAGACCTCAACTTTCTGACCTGACGACACAAAATGGCACTGGCTCTACCTCATATGACATATCACCCTCGAGCTGAACTGTGCTGAAGTCCAAAACATGAGACGGGTCACCAACATACTTCCGGAGTATCGACACATGGAATACCGGATGAACACTCGATAAGCTGGGTGGAAAAGTCTATAAGCCACCTCTACAATCTTCTAAAGCACCTCAAAAGGACCAATAAACCGGGGACTCAGCTTTCCCCTCTTCCCGAACCTCAAAATACCCTTCATGGGTGATACCTTCAGCAGTACCTTATCACTTTCCATAAAAGACACATCCCAGACATTCCGGTCCGCATAAATCTTCTGCCTAGACTGCGCCGTGCAACGTCGCTCCTGAATCAACTTCACCTTTTCCAATGCATCCTGAACCAAATTTGTGCCTAATAGCCAAGCCTCACCGGGCTCAAACCAATCAACCGGAGATCTACACCTCCTACCATATAAAGCCTCATACGGGGCCATTTGAATACTGGACTGGTAGCTATTATTATATGCAAACTCCGCGAGTGGCAGAAACTGGACCCATGAACCCCCAAAATCAATCACACAGACACGCAACATGTCCTCTAAAATCTGAATAGTCTGCTCTTACTGCCCGTCAGTCTGAGGATGAAATGTTGTGCTCAACTCTACCTGAGTACCCATACCTTTGTGCACGGCCCTCCAAAACTGAGATGTGAATTGATTACCTCTGTCCGAAATGATAGAAATTGGAACCCCATGCAATCAGACAACCTCCCCGATGTAGATCCCAACTAACCGCTCTGAAGTATAAGTAGTACCAACAGGAATAAAGTGCGGGGACTTGGTCAGCCGATCCACAATGACCCAAATAGCATCCACATCCTTCGAAGTCCGTGGAAGCCCAACTACAAAGTCCATGGTGATCCGCTCCCACTTCCATTCCGAAATATCTAACCTCTGAAGTAATCCGCCTGGTCTCTGGTGCTCATACTTGACCTGCTAGCAGTTGATACACCATGCTACATACTCGACAATACCTCTCTTCATCCGCCTTCACCAATACTACTGTCTCAGATCCTGATACATCTTCGCGGCACCCAGATGGATGGAATACCGTGAGCTGTCGGCCTCTACTAATATCAACTCTCGAAGCCCATCCACATTGGGCACGCAAATACGTCCCTACATCCTCATAACTCCATCATCACCAATAGTCACATCCCTGGCGTTACCTCGACGTACCATGTCCTGGAGAACTAACAAGTGTCGGTCATCATATTGACGTGCTCTAATCTAATCATAAAGAGAAGACCGGGAAGACATGCTAGCTAATACCCGCGGAGGCTCTGACAAATCCAATCTCACCAACTGACCTGCTAAAGCCTGAACATCAAGTGCTAAAGGTCGCTCTACTGCTGAAAGGTAGGCTAGACTCCCCAAAATCTCGACTCTGCGACTCAGGGCATCAACCACTATATTAGCCTTCCTCGGATGATATAAAACAGTGAGGTAATAATCCTTGAGAAGCTCTAACCACCTCCTCTGACGCAAATTCAAGTCCTTATGCTTCAACAGATACTGCAAACTACGATGATCAGTGAAAATCTCACACTGCACTCCATAGAGATAATGACGCCAAATCTTCAACGCATGGACAATGGCAGCTAACTCAAGATCGTGCACTGGGTAATTCTTCTCGTGCACCTTCAACTGTCTAGACGCGTAAGCAATCACCCTACCGTCCTTCATCAGTACCGCTCCCAAGCCAACTCTAGAAGCATCACAGCAGCCTTTATAAGAACCCGAACCAGTAGGCAAAACCAATACCAGAGTTGTGGTTAATGCTGACTTGAGCTTATGAAAGATCTCCTAACATTCATCAGACCATCTGAATGGAGCACCCTTCTAGGTTAATCTGGTCAAGGGCAAAGCAATAGAAGAGAATCCTTCCACAAAATGACGGTAATATTCTGCAAAACCACGGAAACTCGTGATCTCTGTAGCTGAGGACGGTCTGGGCCAACTATGCACCGCCTCATTCTTCTTCGGATTAACCTGAATACCCTCACTGGACACCATGTGCCCCAAGAAATCTACTGAACCAAGCCAAAACTCACACTTGGAGAATTTTGCATAAAGCTTCTTCTCCCTAAACCTCTGCAACACAACCCTCAAATGGTGAGCATGCTCCTCCTAGCTACGAGAATAAACCAGGATGTCATCAATGAACACAATGACGAAAGAATCAAGGTAAGTTTGAAACACGTTGTTCATCAAATGCATGAACGCGGCTGGGGCATTGGTCAGCCCAAATGACATAACCAGAAACTCATAATGACCATATCTGATCCTGAAAGTAGTCTTCGGAATGTCAGAATCCCGAATCTTCAACTGATGATACCCGGATCTCAAATCAATCTTAGAGAACACTATAGATCAAAGAAGCTTGTCAAACAAGTCATCAATACGGGGCAAAGGATACCGATTCTTCACCGTAACCTTATTCAGCTGACGATAATCAATACACATGCGCATAGAACCATCCTTTTTCTTCACAAACAAAACACGTGCACCCTAAGGTGACACACTAGGACGAATGAACCCCTTAGCTAAGAGTTTCTGAAGCTGCCTTTTCAATTCTTTAAACTCCAATAGTGCCATATGATAAGGTGGAGTAGAGATAGGCTGGGTGCCTGGCACCAAGTCAATACCAAAATCTATGTCCCTGTCAGGTGTCATGCCTGGCAGGTCTGCAGGGAATACATCCCGAAAATCATGGACCACATGAATAGAATCAACAGAAGGAGTCTCACTACTAACATCCCTCACAAAAGCAAGATAAGGTTCACAAACTTTCTCAACCATACGCTGAGCCTTCAAATAAGAAATCACTCTGCTAGGCACATGCTCAATAGACCTTCTCCACTCAACTCTCGAAACTCCGGGCATAGCCAGGGTCACGGTCTTAGCGTGACAATCAAGAATAGCATGATATGGGGATAACCAATCCATGCCTAGTATTACATCAAAATCAACCATGTTGAGTAACAATAAGTCCACTCGGGTCTCCAGACCCCCAATAGATATCACACACGACTGATACACATGGTCCACAAGAATAGTATCGCCCACCGGAATCGACACATGAACAAACATAACTAAAGACTCACGGGGCATACTCAGAAAGTGAGCAAAATACGACGAACATAAGAGTATGTGGAACCAGTGTCAAATAAAGCCAAAGAATCACTGTGACAGACTGAGATAGTACCTGTAATCACCGCATCGGAGACCATAGCATCAGGCCTAGCTGGAAGTGCATAGATACGTGGCTGACCTCCACTTGCTCGACCTCCTCCTCTAGGGCGGCCTCTAGCTGCCTGACCACCACCCCTGGCTTCCTAGGTAGGTGGTGAAGTGAATGGGGTTGATGTCGAGGGCTGACCCCTCTACTGAGATGAACTACCAGAACGACGTGGACACTGCCTCCACCCATGTGCAAACTCTCCACACTCGAAGCAACTACCTGGAGCTGGAGATGGTTACTGAAGAGAAACCCTGCCACCAGGATAGCCACCGGATGAACTATGCATAGAAGAACCCTGGAATGATGATGCTCTGGAGGAACTCTGAGCTGGAAGGGCACTAAAGGAAGAACATCCCGGACTAGAGCTGTGAAGACCCTGCCCCGAAGATGCGCCACTATAAGCTGGGCAAGCTGGCTTAGGAGGTCTAAATGGACGACCTCTGTTGTGATGAAACCGCCCTCTAGAACGGGCACCACTGAAGCTACCTGATCCCCGAAGCCTCTTGGCCTCCCTCTCCTCACGCTCCTGCCTGCGAACCGACTCAATATCTTAAGCAATGTGAACAACCTGCTCGAATGTAGCTCTATACACTCTCTCCCTGGTCATCAAAATCTGAAGCTGATACGTGAGGCCATCTACAAACCTCCTTATCCTCTCCCTATCGGTGGGGACTAACTCAGAAGCATGTCGAGCCAACTCAAAAACATGCATCTCATACTGTGTAACTGACAACTCCCCCTAGCGCAGCTGCTCAAACTGCCTGCGCTGCTTCTCTCTATGGGACTGAGGAACATACTTCTCCAAAACTATCGTGGAGAACTGCTGCAAGGTGAGGGGTGCTGAACCAACCGGCCTACGCCTCTCAAATAACTCCCACCAAGTGAAAGCAGCACCAGCAAACTGAAATGTGGCAAACGAGACCCCAGTGGTCTCCAAAATCCCAACAGTACGGAGTATCCTCTGGCACTTATCCAGAAAACCCTGGGAATCCTCACCCTATGTACCGCTGAAAGTCGTAGGCTGAAGTCTACTGAACCTCTCCAGCATGCGCTGCTCATCCTCGGGCATAGATGGGACAACAAAGTCCTGAACTGGAGAAACCAGATGGGCTGGGACTGCCCCCGGTGCCTCAAAGCCCTGTAGAACCTGCTCAGGTGTCCGCGCAGCTGGAATTTGAGTGCCCCCCCGGCCTAAGATGTAGCGGCAGTAGTAGACATAGCAACTGCATAAGCCAAACAGCTGCATACTGTCAAGATCTGAGTCAGGGTCTCTTGAAGACCCGAAATGACAATAGGCACTGCCGGTGCCTAAGGCTGTCCTGCTAGAGCACCCTCGGTGGGAACCTGATCCTAAATAGTAGGGGGATTCTCTGGTACTGTCCCGGCTACTGCACGGGCTGGTGCTCTAACTCCACCACGGCCTCCACCCCTCGTGGGTCCAGCTGGTGTCTGGTCACCCTGATCCGTAGCGCGTGTCCTCACCATCTATGAGAGAATGAAACAACATGTTTAGATTTCCCGAATCAATAGGATGGCACGACAGAGTTCAAGAAAATGAGATTTTTCCTAAGAGTTCTTATCACGACACGAGTTTCCCACCGTAGGGACCGTGATGGCGTCTAACGTTGGAACCGCTAGACAAGCCAACATGAATATTCTCAACTTATTATAATCCTTTATTATTAAATGAAAACGGGTGAAATACGACTTCTTCATAAATAAAAGCATAAAAATGAAAACAGGCTATAAGTACATAATTCAATCCAGTGCTTTTTCGATTTTCAAAATAACCAAAACTCAGATCTTTGGAGTCACAATGTCACGGGCTGTCTACGAATAATACATATAAGGGTCTGAAAAAAGTAAATACATCTGTTTCTGAAATACTTAAAACAGAAATAAAGAAATGGAATGGGACGCCAAGGCCTGCAGACGCCTGCAGAACTACCTCGGTGTCTCCGGGACTGAAGGAAGCCTCCTAGCTCTAATGTCCACAGGGTCCTGTACCGGGATCTACACACCAAAAAGTGTGCAGGTGTAGTATCAGTACAACCGACCCCATGTACTGAGTAAATGTCGAGCCTAACCTCGGCGAAGTAGTGACGAGGCTAGGACACGACAAATAATACAACCTATGCAATTTAATAACATATGAAAGAAATAACAACAATAGGAAGTAAACAGCTAAGTTCAAGGTAAAGGGGGGAAACATGTTGGGGGAAAAAGACAGCAATTAACCGAAATAACGGAACAAGGCAACAGTTTAAATATCAAAGTAACAACAGGAAATAACAACATAGAATAAACAAGTGCACGACATCAACCTTCGTGCATTTACTCTCATCCTCACTAAAACAAGTGCACGGAATCACCCTTCGTGCTTTTACTCTCATCCTCACAATAATCAATAAAAATGGCACGACATCACCCTTCGTTCTTTTAATATCATATTATGGCACGGCATCACCCTTCGTGCTTATACATACTCATCCTCACAATAACTAATACACGGCATCACCCTTCGTGTTTTACACTCTTCCTCACAGAAATCAATACACGGCATTACCCTTCGTGCTTTACACTCTTCCTAACCCAAACAATATCAATAACAGAAGTTTGGCAAGAAAGAAATCAACAGCATAACCACAACAATAATTACAACATCTCGACAAGGGAACAACAGTATGAATATCACCGTCCTCGCAAGGGACACATCTATAACCAATCTCACTCAAGTACATAACTTTACAAAATATTCCTCAACCGAAGCCAATACTCCATAGTGTTAACAACCAAGAATTTCCATCAAATGAACAACCACCAAAGTGAAATTCAATCTATAACACAGTAAATATCAATGAAATCACATAATTCATAATATCCGACTCACGGGTATACTTGACACCAACATATATAGGTACTCGTCACCTCACCTATACATTAAACATGGTATAAACACATAGCAATTAAGACTCAACACCTATTCCCTCAAGCTAAGGTTAGGCAAACACTTACCTCGTCTTCCACGACAAAAATCACGCCTCAATCACCGCTTTTCCTTTTGAACTTGACTCCAAATCAATTGTATCTAAACATAATTGACTCAATAACATCAATGAATGCGAAATAATTCAATTTCAATGCTGAATTATAGCTTTTCTAACATTCTTCCTAAAAATCCAAAAATCGACCCTGAGCCCGCTTGGTCAAAACATGAGGTTCGGACCAAAACCGATCACCCATTCACCCACGAGCCCGAATATGTAATTTGTATTAAAATCCGACCCCAAAACGATGTCTAAATCCCAATAAATCAAAAAAGCCCTAACTCTACCCAAACCCCTAATTTCTACCCTTAAAATCAAGATTTTAGGCCTAGACATCTAATGTGTGTTGATAATTATTGAAGAAAATGAGTCTAAGATTACATACCTATGAAGTTGTGGTGAAGTTTTCTTTCAAAAATCGCCTAAGATGGAGTGAACAAGAAGAAGTTATGAAATTTGGGTTAAATCCTGTTGTGGGTACTTATTTTGACAAAAGAAATAACTGGGCGAATTTGACTTATGCGATCGCATAGTACATGACACCAGACACCAGAAAACCTAGAAAGAACCAGATTTTGCTAAGTTAAAACACCCCGACGCCTACCCGAAACTCACCCGAGCCCTCAGGGCTCCAAACCAAATATGCACAAAACCTCAAAAGCATCTTACAAACTTATTCGTGCGATCAAATCACCAAAATAACATCATAAACAACGAATTTAACCCCAAAATACAAGGAAACTTCCAAAACTTCAAAAATATCAAGCTTTGCATTTACGGGTTCGAATCACGTCAAATAACTTTCGTTTCTTACCAAACTTTACAAACTTGTTATAAATATTATATCTAACCTGTACCGGGATCCAGAACCATAATACGGCCCCGATACCACAGATTTCACATATAATTAAACTTTCAAAAATCATTTCTCGGGCTCTGGACCTCGGAATTCGATTCCGGGCATACGCCTAAGTCCCATATTTTCCTACGGACCCTTCGGGACCGTCAAATCACGGGTCCGGGTCCAGGTCCGGGTCCGTTTACCAAAAATGTTGACCAAAGTCAACTTAATTCAAATTTCAAAAATACGATTATCATTTTCCTCAATTTTTCACATAAAGGCTTCCCGGCTACACACGCAAATCGAGGTAAGATAAAATGAGTATTTCATGACCTCGGAACACATAATGAACTAGAAATACACGGGATGACCTTTTGGGCCATCACAATCTCCACCTCTAAAACAAACGTCCGTCCTCGAACGGACATAGAAAGGTACCAGGATCTGGGAAAAGATAGGGTATCGGCTTCGCATATCGGACTCGGACTCCCAGGTAGCTGCCTCGACATGCTAACCACTCCACTGAACACGGACTGAAGGATAACTCTTTGATCTTAGCTGACGAATCTACGGCCTAAAATGGCTACCTGCTCCTCCTCATAAGTCAAATCCTTTTCCAACTGGACACTGCTGAAGTCTAGCACATGAGATGGATCGGCAAGATACTTCTGAAGCATAGATACATGAAATACTGGATGCATGACTGATAAGCTCGGTGGCAAAGCAAGCCTGTAAACCACCTCTCCTACTTTCTCAAGAATCTCAAAGGGACCAATGTATCTAGGGCTCAACTTGCCCTTCTTTCCAAACCTCATCACGCCCTTCATGGGCGACACCCGAAGCAACATCCGGTCTCCTACCATGAATGCCAAATCACGAACTCTGCGGTCTGCATAACTCTTCTTCCTGGACTGAGCTGTACGATGTCTATCCTGAATGATCTTCATCATATCCAAGGCATCCTACACTAACTCCGTACCCAACAACCGAGCCTCTCCCGGCTCAAAGCACCCAACTAGCGACCGACACCGCCTACCATACAACGCCTTATAAGGAGCCATCTGAATGCTCGACTCATAGTTGTTGTTGTAGGAAAACTCAGCTAAAGGCAAAAACTGGTCCCACAAACCTCCAAAGTCAATGACACATGTTGGCAACATATCCTCCAAGATCTGAATAGTACGCTCGGGCTGTCCGTCCGTCTGAGGATGAAACGATGTGCTCAACTCAACCCGTGTGCTCAACTCACGCTGAAATACTCTCCAGAAATGGGAGGTAAACTGAGTATCTCGGTTAGAAATAATGGACACGGGCACACCATGCAGGTGAACAATCTCCCTGATGTAGATCTTTGCCAATCTCTCCGAAGAATACGAGACTGATACCGGAATGAAGTGTGCTGACTTGGTTAGCCTATCCACAATGACCCATACCGCATCGAACATCCTCTGAGTTTGTGGGGGTCCAACTACGAAATCCATGGTGATACGCTCCCACTTCCATTCGGGAATCTCAATCTGCTGCATCAAATCACCGGGTCTCTGGTGCTCGTACTTAACCTGCTGACAGTTCAAGCACCGAGCTACATATGCCACAATATCTTTCTTCATCCTCCGCCACCAATAATGCTGCCGCAAATCCTGGTACATCCTTGCGGCGCCCGGATGAATGGAATACCGGGAACTATAGGCCTCCTGCAATATCAACTCACGAAGGCCATTAACATCAAGCAAACAAATACGGTCCTGCATATGCAAGACTCCATCATCATCAACCGTAACCTGTTTGGCACCTCCGTGCCGAACAGTATCCCTAAGGACACATGACGATCATCATATTGCCGGTCCCGAATATGATCGAACAATGAAGAACAAGCCGCAATATAAGCTAAATCACTACAAGTCTCTGAAACATCCAACCTCATGAATCGATTGGCTAAAGCCTGAACATCCAAGGCAAGTGGTCGTTCCCCGACCGGAATATAAGCAAGACTAGACATGCTGACTGACTTCCAGCTCAAAGCATCGGCCACCACATTGGCCTTCCCCGAATGATATAAGATGGTAATGTCATAGTCTTTCAACAGCTCTAACCATCTTCTGTGCCTCATATTCAACTCTTTCTTCTTGAACAAATCTTGCAAACTCTTATGATCTGAGAACACCTCACATGACACACCGTACAGATAATGCCTCTAAATCTTCAGCGCATGGACAATGGATGCTAACTCTAAATCATGAACTAGATAGTTCTTCTCATTAACTTTCAACTGACGTGAAGCATAAGCTATAACCTTGCCACCCTGCATCAATAATGCACCAAGTCCAACCCGTGAAGCATCACAATACACGGTATATGGCCCTGAACCTGAGGGAAAAACAAACACCGGTGTCGTGGTCAAGGTTGTCTTGAGCTTCTGAAAGCTTGCCTCACACTCGTCTGACCACCTGAACTGGGCACCCTTCTGAGTCAACCTGCTCATCGGGACTGTAATAAATGAAAAGCCCTCCACAAACCATAAACCGACGATAGTAACCTGCTAAGCCCAAGAAACTCCGAATCTTTGTAGCTGACGTGGGTCTAGGCCAATCATTAACTGCTGAAATCATCTTGGGATCCACCTGGATACCCTCTACCGATACATCATGGCCCAGAAATGCAACCGAACTTAACCAGAACTCACACTTCAAAAATTTGGCATACAACTGACTGTCCTTCAAAGTCTGGAGGCCGACTCGAAGGTGTTGCTCGTGCTCCTCTCGGCTACGGTCTTGAACACCCGGTTCATCAAATCCATAAAAGCAGTTGCGGCATTTCTCAACCCAAATGACATCACCAAGAACTCATAATTCCCATACCGAGTGCGAAAGGCTGTCTTAGGGACATCGGATGCCCTAATCCTCAACTGATGGTAACCAGATCTCAAGTCAATCTTTGAAAACACTGTGGCACCCTGCAGTTGATCGAACAAATCATCAATCCTCAGCAAAGGATAATTATTCTTGATAGTAACCTTGTTCAGTTGCTGTTAGTCAATGCACATCCTCATTGTTCCATCCTTCTTCTTAACAAACAAGATTGGCGCACCCCAAGGAGAAACACTAGGCCTAATAAAGCCATTGGCTAGAAAATCCTGTAACTGATCCTTCAACTCCTTTAGCTCTGGCGGGTCCATACGATATGGCGGAATAGAGATGGGCTGAGTGCCCGAAGCCAAATCAATGCAAAAGTCAATATCCCTTTCAGGTGGAATACACGGCAGGTCAGCTGGAAATACCTTTGGGAACTCACGAACAATGGGCACAGACTCTATAGAAGGAACCTCGGCACTAGAATCACGAACATAAGCCAAATAGGGAAAATACCCCTTCTCAACCATGCGCCGAGCCTTCATATATGAGATAACCCTGCTGGAAGAATGACCAGGAGTCCCCCTCCACTCTAATCAAGGCACTCCCGGCAAGGCCAAGGTCACAGTCTTGGCATAACAGTCCAGAATAGCATGATACAGAGATAACCAATACATCCCCAAAATAACATCGAAATCAACCATATCAAGGAGTAGAAGATCTACTCTGGTCTCAAGACCACCAATAACAACTATACATGAAAGGTAGACTCGATCTACCACAATAGAATCACCCACTGGTGTAGATACATATACAGGAGTACTCAGGAAATCACGAGGCATAATTAGATAAGGAGCAAAATATGAGGACACATAGGAAAATATATACCCCGGATCAAAAAATACCGAAGCACCCCTGCTGCAAACTGAAACCATACCTATAATGACTGCATCGGAGGCCTCAGCCTCAGACCTGGTGGGAATAGCATAACATCGGGGATGTTCCCCACCAATCTGAACATCCCTGGGTTGACCTACTGCGGGCTGACCTCTACCTCTCATAGCATGTCCTCCACCTCTAACTGTCTGATCTCCACCTCTGGCACCTTGACCTCCACCCCTAGCTGGCTGAGGGGGTGGGGGTGCACCAGATGCCGGAATCATAGCACGGGAACCCTGATGCTGAGAACTACTAGCAGCTCAAGGGAAAAACCTGGAAATGTGCCCTGGACCACCACAAGTGTAACAAGACCTCTGCTGCTGAGACTGTTGGCCCTAAAACTGTCCCTGTCGACCAGAATAATCACTCTGAAAGCTCTGGAGCGGCGGTGCACTGATAGGAGCTGGTGGTGCACTCCAGGATACCTGAAGTGCTGACTGAAAGGGTCTAGGAGGATGACCTCTGCCAGAAGAATACCTGCCTCCAGATGAGACACCACTGAATCGGCCAAAATGACGAGGCCTCTTGTCAGACCCTTGACCACTGCCTGTAATAAGACCATCTCAATCCGCCTGGCCACATTGGTAGCCTCCTGAAATGAAATGTCAGTACATGTCTCTCTGGCCATGTGAAGTCTAATCGGCTGAGCTAGCCCCTCAATAAACCTCCTTACCCTTTCTCGATCTGTGGGGAGTATAATGATAGCATGTCGGGCCAAAGTGATGAACCGGGTCTCATATTGTGTGACAGTCATAGAGCCCTGTTGGAGACACTTAAACTGCCTCCGAAGATCCTCTCTATGGGTGACTGGAAGAAACTTCTCCAAGAACAACTCGGAGAACTGAGCCCAAGACAAACGCGAAGATCCAGCTGGTTTGGTCAAGCAATAATCCCTCCACCAAGTCTTGGCGGAACCAGAAAGACGGAAAGTAGCAAAATCAACCCCATTGGTCTCCACGATCCCCATGTTCCGAAGAACCTCATAGAAACTGTCCAAGTAATCCTGGGGATCCTCTGAAGGTGCACCACTGAAAGTAGTAGGGAACAACTTGGTGAACCGGTCCAATCTCCATAAAGCCTCAGCTGACATAGTTGCTCCCTCAACGGCCTGTGCCACAATACCAGGCTGAGCCATCCCAGTTGTCTGAGGTGCAGGAGTCTGGAACTGAGAAGCGAATTGCTCTTGTGTGCGGGTGGCGGGAGTCTGGGCTCCTCCCCCAGACTGAGAGACGACTGGTGTTGTAGGAAGTAGACATGCCTAAGCCACGCTCTCCATGAGGCCCACGATCGGACCAGAGCGTCCTGAAATACCGGGGTGGCAATGAACCCCTCTGGGACCTGAGCTGCTCCAACTGGGACTGTCTGAGTAGGAACCTCCTCAGCAACCTCCACCTGAGGATCCTCCACTGGAGCTGCTGCCCTGGGCTGAGCTCTGGCCCTGCCTCGGCCTCTAGTAGGAGCTGCAACAGGAGGATCGGTCTGCTGATCGGTAGATGAAGAAGCACGTGTTCTCTTCATCTGCGAGAGAATAAAATAGAAACTCAGTTAGCATTTAGAATTCAAATCGCACGATAGAGAAGAATATATGTGAAGTCATTCCTAACTTTGCAGCCTCTAGGGGATAAGTACAGACGTCTCCGTGCCGATCCCTCAGACTCTACCAAGCTTGTCCGTGAATTGTGAGACCTAGGTAACCTAGTGCTCTGATACCAACTTGTCACGACCTAAGTTTCCCACCGTCGGGACCGTGCTGGTGTCTAACGTTGTACCCGCTAGACAAGCCAACATGAATATTCTCAATTTATTATAATCCTTTATTATTAAATGAAAATGGGTCAATACGACTTCTTCATGAATAAAAGCATAAAAATGAAAACAGGCTATAAGTACATAATTCAATCCACTGCTTTTGTGAATTTTCAAAAATAACCAAAACCCGGATCTTTGGAGTCACAATGTCACGGACTGTCTACGAATAATACATGTAAGGGTCTGAAAGAAGTAAATACATTTGTTTCTGAATTATTAAAAATAGAAATAAAGAAATGGAGGGGGATGCCAAGGCCTGCGGACGCCTGCAGGACTACCTCGGTGTCTTCGGGATTGAAGGAAGCCTCCTAGCTCTAATGTCCACAGGGTCCTGTATCAGGATCTGCACAACAAGAAGTGTGCAGATGTAGTATCAGTATAATCGACCCCATGTACTGAGTAAGTGTCGAGCCTAACCTCGGTGAAGTAGTGACGAGGCTAGGACACGACAAATAATACAACCCGTGCAATTTAATAACATATGAAAGAAATAACAACAATAGGAAGTAAACAACTAAGTTCAAGGTAAAGGGGGGGAAACATGCTGGGGAAAAGAGACAGCAATTAACCGAAATAACGGAACAAGGCAACAATTTAAATATCAAAGTAACAATAGGAAATAACAACACACAATAAACAAGTGCACGGCATCACCCTTCGTGCTTTTACTCTCATCCTCACCCAAACAAGTGCACGACATCACCCTTCTTGCTTTTACTCTCATCCTCACAATAATCAATAAAAACGGCACGACATCACCTTTCGTTCTTTTAATATCATATCATGGCACATCATTACCCTTCGTGCTTTTACACTCTCATCCTCACAATAAACAATACACGGCATCACCCTTCGTGCTTTACACTCTTCCTCACCCAAACAATATCAATAACAGAAGTTTGGCAAGGAAGAAATCAGCAACATAACCACAACAGTAATCACAACATCCCGGCAAGGGAACAACAATATGAATATCACCGTCCAGACAAGGGACACAACTATAACCAATCTCACTCAAGTACATAACTTTACAAAATATTCCTCAAGCAAAACCAATACTCCACAGTGTTAACAACCAAGAATTTCCATCAAATGAACAACCACCAAAGTGAAATTCAATCTATAACATAGTAAATATCAATGAAATCACATAATTCATAATATCCCACTCACGAGCATACTTGACACCAACATATAGGTACTCGTCACCTCACCTATACATTGAACATGGTATAAACACATAGCAATTAAGACTCAACACCTATTCCCTCAAGCTATGGTTAGGCCAAACACTTACCTCGACTTTCACGACCAAAATCATGCCTCAATCACCGCTTTTACTTTTAAACTCGACTCCAAATCAATTGTATCTAGACATAATTGACTCAATAACATCAATAAATGCTAAATAATTCAATTCCAATGCTTAATTATAGCTTTTGTAACATTCTTCCAAAAATCCAAAAATCGACCCCGGGCCCGCTTGGTCGAAACACGAGGTTCTGACCAAAATCCGACCACACATTCACCCACGAGTCTGAATATGTAATTAGTTTTGAAATCCGACCCCAAAATGAGGTCTAAATCCCAATAAATTTTAAAAACCCTAACTCTACCAAAATCCCTAATTCCTACCCTTAAAATTATGATTTTAGGCCTAAAAATCTAATGGGTGTTGATAATTATTGAAGAAAATGAGTCTAAGATTACATACCTATGAAGTTGTCATGAAGTTTTCTTTCAAAAATCGCCTAAGATGGAGTGAAGAAGAAGTTATGAAATTTGGGTTAAATCCCATAATGGATTCTGTTTTTGAAAAAAGAAATAATTGGGAGAATTTGACTTATGCGATTGCGACTGGGCTAATGTGATCGCATAGCTTACTGAAGCCTACCCTCCGCGATTGCGACTAAGGGATTGCGTTCGCACTGCATAACCTCTACCCAGCCCCAAGCCCCCTTACTACATTGTGCAACCCAAGCTATGCGATCACATAGGGCTAATGACCCTCCTTCTAAATATGTGCTATATGATCGCTAAAGAACCTATGCGATTGCATAGTACATGACACCAGACATTAGAAAACTGAGAAAAAACACGATTTTGCTAAGTTAAAACAACCCGACGCCTACCCGAAACTCACCCGAGCCCCGAGATATGCACACAACCTCAAAAACATCTTACGGACTTATTCGTTCTATCAAATCACCAAAATAACATCATAAACAACGAATTTTAACCCCAAAATCCAAGGAAACTTCCAAAACTTTAAAAATATCAAGCTTTGCATTTACGGGTTCGAATCACGTCAAATGACTTCCGTTTCTTACCAAACATTACAGGAATGTTATAAATATTATATCTAACATGTACCGGGCTCGGAAACAAGAATACGGGCCCGATACCACAGATTTCACATAAATTAAACTTTCAAAAATCCTTTATATTTTCAGAAAACAATTTCTTTCAAAAAAAAATTTCTCGGGCTTTGGAACTCGGAATTCGATTTCGGGCATACGCTCAAGTCCCATATTTTCCTACAGATCCCCCAGGACCGTCAAATCACGGGTCCGGGTCCGTTTACCAAAAATGTTGATGATGATAGGCTATAATTACGTATTTTAGTCACTTATTACACTCTAGTTTACTGCACTTTGATTGAGTTTGAGCTTTAATCGCTAGTGTTTTGTACTAATTATGTGTTTTATGCCTTGTAGGAGTGATTCCGAGTTATATAGATGTTATGGAATGAATTTAAGTGATTTGGAGCTTTGAAGTCTGAGTAAAAGCTCAAGGAATTAAGTTGGGATCGTGCTCGGGGGTCAAATTTGATAGTTGAGAACAAACGACGACTCGAGGAGGCATATTGCGCACTGTCTAGTAAAATGGACATAACCTTTGGCTCCAAATTCCATTTGGGCTATACAATATATGGTTGGAAAGATAACTCAAAGAGCTACAACTTTTATGTTTCATGTTTTTCCGAATTCCAAATGGAACAGTGCCGCGTTCCTACCGCGACCGCGGTGCAACAGCGGCGGAAGGCAGCCTCAGGTTCTGAGAGCTTGTTTGGCCGCGGTCCTGGCGCGACCGCGGCGCGACCGCGGCAAGACACGTAAATTTCAAGGACTAATGTGCAAAACACGGGATTTTAAGCCCCAAAACCCTATATGAACTGAAGGAAGTCGCCCAAGAGGAGGAGAATCAGTTTTAAAAGGTAGAAAATATCAAAAGCAAAGGAAGGAGGCAAGGAGAAACATTGGGCATAAATCTTTATTCTCTTCCCTTTGTCTTTCATCATTGACTATGAATTCTTTTGTAGTT
>ML257535.1:2661-21373 GCA_005239495.1 Nicotiana undulata
TTTATACCTATTTGTTCGGCAATTCAGTTTAGAGACGAAAAGGAAAGATTTTCTTTTGGTGTTTTGTAAATCAATGAAGTTTTTATGAAACAAATATCCTCAAACCTATAATATTCAAGAGAATTTAGTTTTATATATATATATATATATATATATATATATATATATATATATAAAACTAAATTCTCTTGAATATTATAGGTTTGAGGATATTTGTTTCATAAAAACTTCATTGATTTACAAAACACCAAAAGAAAATCTTTCCTTTTCGTCTCTAAACTGAATTGCCGAACAAATAGGTATAAACTTTATAGTTCAGAGGCGTTTGTATGAACTTGTAAACATCTGCTGAGATTTCAAATAAGTGCTCCATATTTGTTGACTTTTGAGAAAAAAATGTAAATAGAAATCTGTCTCTTCCACTTGCCTCATATGTTCTGAAATTTTCAAGTTTTGGATACTATAGCATGTGCAAAAATCGTCAAACTAAGTTCACTAGATACCAAATTAAATAGCATGAATCTAAGTCTTAAGAATCAGTTAAGAGACTATACTATAGCTAATGTGCTCATTTGGCTTCTTAAATAAAGTGATTTGCAAATCAGTATTTTTTGACTTTCCCTATATGATGGCATGATTTTCCTTTGTAGTTGTGTAGCTTCTATCCTTTTGCAAACTAGCCACAATTAGGAT
Organism: Nicotiana undulata; assembly: GCA_005239495.1. Classification (NCBI taxonomy): domain Eukaryota; kingdom Viridiplantae; phylum Streptophyta; class Magnoliopsida; order Solanales; family Solanaceae; genus Nicotiana; species Nicotiana undulata. The sequence continues at coordinate 3,355 of ML257535.1, forward strand.
TGGCCAAAAGAGTTGAAACAATTTGGGGCTAAAACATGACCATAGACCGAAGCATGTCGTCTTTAGACTAATGAATATCATTTAGGTGATCTTTTAGGTAGAATGATACTTTAGCTTGAAATCTGGTAAAGAATCGAATATCATTCCAAAACTACCATAACCTACACTCGGGAGTGGCAACTCATGCCCCCGACCCTCAATTCCAAACCTTAATAAAATGTACATAGCGACCACGGGTGCATTTCATGTGACGTGTCTGCCGTGTGCTCAAAAAATGACAAGTGCACGCAATCGTGACTTGTTTAAGATAAATCCATAAACGTCCTAATTGATCTTAAGACTAAAACGCTCTTTCAAAAAATAGAAAACGTAAAGAATGATCGAACATCGCCACAAATGGGGATTATAAAACCATCACGACCACATTAGTGACTACGTAATCTACACTCGGGTGCGATAACTCATGTCCCCAACTTCAACTTCAAATTATAATAAAATCATGTGTTACAATTGCGGGTGCATTTCATGTGGCGTAATTACAGCATGTCCAAAAGCATAACAAGTGCACGTTCTCTTGGCTTGTTTTCAAGATAAATCCATACTTGCGACCGTGCTAGAACTACGAAACTCATGAATACCTAACACCTTCTCCCGGGTTAACTAAATTCCTTACTCGAATTTCTGGTCGCAGACAAATCAAAACAGAGTCAAAAATTCCTCGGTTTGGGATTTTAAAAAATAAAACGGTGTCCCGGAGCATCGACAAAAATTCGGGTGGCGAATCTGAAATTAATAAATAAATCCCAAAAACCGAATAATATCACTTTAATTGGAAAAATTCCCTTATTACCCCTTCATTAATCCGGGGTAGTGAAAAAGGAGGTGCGACAGCTCTGGCGACTCTGCTGGGGACCGAACCCAGAATCTCTGGTTCAGGGTTCAAAGAATTCAAGCTTAGAATAGCTGTTATATTTGGCTTTCATGATTGTCTGATCTTTTGCGTGTTTGAGCTTAATGTGCTAAATGCCGTCTTTTTACCGCTTTGATATTATGTGAACTGTATATAAACTGTTACGAAACCCTCTTCTCTCTGAGTCTTCTAAATCATCTGGGAAGTGTGCACTTCGTGTGTCTTCTTTTCTGTTAGAGTCATATCCAAATATTAGAACGAGGTACGGACAAGTTGCAAAGCCGGTGAAGCTTCTGTATTCCCGGTACGCTGCCCCGACCTCGGCTCGAACTGTCCACTCGGGTAAGCTTGGTCTAGAACAAAACCCCAGGATTCAAACTTAGAATAACAAAACCTCATGCCGGATCCCTAGTAGGAACGCTTATTTGCATCATGTGCATTTGACTTAGGGGACTTAACACAGGGGTTGGGTCTGTCTAGGACAGGTGTACCCAAAATAAAAGACTATCCTGATGCATCTTACCTGCTACGTGTGCATTTATTTATCTCGGCTTGTGTGTTCACTGGTTAAAGAAATAAAAAACAATAGAAAATCCAAGAGAGAGAGGTAGAAAATCCCTGTATTTGAAAAAAAACACATCCTGAAACTCTGCCGAAATTTTTGAAAATGAAGAAAGAAAATAGCATTTCATAAACAAAGTGAGTCGGTGCATGTTTTTAAAAAATCATATTTTCCGAACTACGCATTGTTTGATTCTCACCAGTGTGGGATACGTAGGCAACCCTCATCGGGTCCAACCTCATTTTTGAAATCAAAATATAAAGACACGGTCTTAAATAAAATTAGGTGATGCCGTTTTTACATAAAGAGCCAAAATACCCAAACGGGGCGCCGGAAGGCTATTTTTGCATAATAGCCACCTATGGTCTTTTCCAAAATTTTGACCCAATTAGAGAGCACAACCCTAAAAAGCTTCCTAACCGAAGTATTGAAGGGACGTATTCGCAAAGATGGTCCATTTTTCTTTACTTACAATTTTTTGCAAAAACGGCACTTTTATGTGGTCAAGTTTTTTTTAATCAAATCATTTAAACAAATGTGCAGGATGAGCACTGTTGAAAACGTTCCCTTTAGGGTTATTGAAGAAATTCCCGTGGGACTCCATATGTGGTGGAGTGACTTGGGAGAAGCTGGCAGAAAGTCCGCAATGAAAGTATTGGGTGGGCTCACTGGTCTTCTAAAGGTCAAACCGAGGTTGGATATTGTTGAAGCCTTAGTTTCATTTTGGGACCCTGCCCACAATGTATTCCACTTTTCAGACTTTGAATTGACACCTACGCTAGAGGAAATAGCGGGGTATGCCGGTCTCAGCGACACTCTTAGGAGTCGGTATCCGGTGGCACCAAGGACAATAACTCCACACAAATTCCTGGATCTGTTGAGCATTAGTCGGGACATCCAAGACCCGCACCTGTCCGAAGGGTTCTGCACTTTTTATTTTCTGTATAGTCGCTACGGTGATCCTCGGGGTTATGAAGCTAACAACACTGGTCTGACTCACCACAAGAATCAGGCTAAATGGGAAACCCGCCGGGGGTTAGCTTTCGTGGTGGCATTCTTGGGCACCCTAATTTGCCCAAGGAGCGACGGACTCATAGACATCGAGTTGGTTGGAATGGCGGATTTCATGATGAAGAAGTCCAATGGCACCCTTATACCAATGATTTTGGCTGAGATTTACCGCGCTCTGACAATTTTCCATTCTGGGGGAAAGTTCTTTGAGGGATGCAACTTGCTCCTGCAAATCTGGATGATCGAACACCTCTGTCACCGCCCAGGCTACATGAACTATGGCTTGACCAGTTTAAACTGCATCGAAGAACACAATACTCGGATAGGAGGCCACAAATTTCCTGAGGGCACGGAGGCCTGGCTTTCTCTTTTGAGTTCCTTGACCGCCGACCGAATTGAGTGGACATTCGGGTGGCTCTCTATCAACGAGGTTATCAATATGTCAGTTGAAGTTTGCTATCTTTTATTAATGGGTCTGCAAAGCATTCAGCCGTATGCCCCACATCGGGTCCTACGGCAGTTGGGAAGACAACAAGGCATTCCACATGATGAGGACCTAAGCCAACAAGCCATTAAGCTATGTCCAAGAGCTGCATTTCCGGAAGACAGGGTCTGCCGGATTTGGAACCAGTGCAGATTTTTAGAACCTCATACTCGGGTAAGAAACTTATCCAAAGGGGAGGTGGAGCCAGCCTATGTTTCTTGGTATGGTAGAAGAGGCAGGGAACACCTGGAGCCAGAACGACCTGCGAAAAGGCCTCATGTACAACATTTCACTGATCAGACACAAAAACACTGGGTTGGATAGAAAAGGAAAATAACTACCGGGCTACAATAAGTAAACTGGAGCCCAGATCCGAGAACTCAAATTTGAAAACACTTTGCAAACGGTTGCAGCCGAAGGGGAAAGAAATAGACTGAACAAAGAAAATGAAGCCCTCTGGGCTCAGATCCAGAAGATGAGGATAGCCAATGAAAACCCCGAGAGAAGTAGAGCTGACGAAAGACTTGTCACCAGTCTCAGGCAAAAGTTGTGTAGCTGTGGTGATGACTTGGACAAAGCCGAGGAGGATTTTGCCCGAGCTCGGGCAAAGTTAGCAAAGAATGCAGAAGAAAGGGCAGAATTTGTGCAGAAACTGAAGAGAAAGCATGACCAAGAAGTTCTGGGTTTGAGAGAAAGAATGGCCACCTTTGAAAATGAAATGGCCAAGCAAGAAAAAAGGTTTAAGGCAAAGAGGGAACAGTGTTATGACATGATAGCCCAGTTGGAAGAAGAATTACAACAATGGCAAGAGCAGAGTCACAAAGACGCCCAGGCTTTAGAGGCAAGATCTCAGTAGATCGGGCGTCTACTTCAGGAAAAAGGTATCATCAGGCAAAGGATCCGAGAGATAGCTGATTACATTGTCACCAAATGCCAGGAATGCGAAGATATGACTCGGACTACCTTCTTCTCAGCGGTTATGATCTCCGTCCACAAGATAATGGACGACCTTTACCGTCTCCAGCAAGATATAGCACGCAGGCCCGTGGCAAGGTCGAATGATGCCCCACTGGTCCATGGAGCAATGGAAGCACTGATGTTTTTTTGATGTTTTTTTGAGTCTGTATTTCATTTTCTTGTTGTAGTCCTGTCTAAGTCCACAGTAGCTTTATATTTCCAAGAAAGTATGTGTTGAGTCTGCTTTGTAATTTGAAATTTCCAAAAGTGGGCTAAAGTTTTCTGTAATCGGAAGTATTTTATCTAATGAATGAAAGTTTTAGAAAAAATATTTATTTCTTTCCTTCGGATTTATCCATTGAACTACGTGATGATCTGATTCACGCGGCGCCGTGATACGTAGGCAATCCACATAGGATTCGATCATGACCTTTAGAAAATAAAACCAATTGGGGAACAAAAGAGCAAAAAATAAATAACAACAAAAGAAAGAAAAGAGTGATAACATGACGGAGAAAAACAAAAGAGCGGGGATAGAATAAAAAGAGAAAGTTCAAATCTAAAGTCGGGATGAAACACACAATTGTTACAAAACATATAGAAAACGTTTAATTGCCTAGGTGCATTGCATACCCCAAATGTGCGATCTCTTATGTGATAAATGCTTCAGCCTAACGTTTTTGTGGTTCACTCTAAAAGGTGTTTTTAGGTGGTTGGTTTTGCGGTAACCTGGCTTCCCATACGTATTTCACTAGATCAAAAGAGAGCATAGAAATGACATCTGAAAGCCACTTATCAATTGTCAACCCCTCCGTGGATGACCTGAGTCCAGTCATCCCAACGTTTGAGTCAGCCACAACTGAAAAAGAACAGGATTCTGCGTTGCCGCGTGCTGGAAATGTGGGACGCATGGTCCAACGGAAGGGAACCACCCACTACCATCACAGGGTTCCCAGAACAGGTGGGACCTCCAACATCCCCATAAGTTACCCAGTCGCGCCATTTGGATACCCAACTATGTCGGCTCACTTTGTCGGAAGGCCTTCTGAGGTTCGCCCCCAGACCTTGTTTTTCGGTGTGTCTTCCAACATCTTCACCGCACCGCCAATCTCCGCCACGGCTCCGCCGACTATTTCTGGGCCAAGCTTTGAGCCACCGGCATTCACATTCCAAACGCCGTCATTCCATATGGACACCACTCATGTCACTCCCAATTCAAACCCCCAACAACCTCAGTATGAAGTCACTTTGGGACAAGAAAAGAAAAGCTCCGAGCAAGAAGAAATGGCTCGGAAAATGATGAGTATTGAGCAGAGCCTCAAGAATATACAGGGATTGAGCGGGCAGAAAAGTGTTTCCTATGCAGATTTGTGCATGTTCCCGCACGTCCACTTGCCTCTCGGGTTTAAAACCCCCAAGTTCGAGAAATATGACGGACATGGAGACCCCATAGCTCATCTGAAAAGGTATTGCAACCAGCTCCAGGGAGCAGCTGGGAAAGAGGAACTTCTCATGGCATATTTCGGGGAAAGCTTGACAGGGATCACATCAGAGTGGTACATGGACCAAGACATATCCCACTGGCACATATGGGATGACCTGGCCCGGGATTTTTGTCCGACAGTTCCAATACAACTTGGATATCGCTCCCGATAGAAACTCTCTATCCAATTCAAAAAGAAGTCCTCAGAAAGTTTCAGAGAGTACGCTATTAAGTGGCGCGAGCAAGCCTCTTGGGTCAAAACTTTGATGGACGAGGTTGAAATGGTCAGTGTCTTTCCACAAGCACAGGAAGCTGATTACTTTAAAAATATGATGTCCGCCATGGGCAAACCATTTGCGGAAGCAATCAAAATTGGCTAAATGGTTGAGAATGGTCTAAAGACCGGTCGTATCCTGAGCCAATCGGCCATAAGAGCAACCTCCTAGGCCATCCAAAAAGGATCCGGGAGTGCAGCCAACCGAAAGAAGAAAGAAGAAGGGGCCATGATGGCTTCCGGTGTCAGGAATTCTCGACAATACCCAGGTTCATTCTCCAAAACTTCCCAACACTACTATCCACACCAAGACGCAAATTATACTACGTGCCCCTTTCTCTATGCGGTGATGAACGCTCAGCCATATCCCAGGCCGCAACAACAATATAATCAGAATAGAGCTCCACCCCCAAGAAATAACCATTTTCCCCCAGCTCCATATAATCCACGCCCTCCTCAACACAACTATCCATACAAGACTTACCCCCGTGAACCACCGAGGAGAACTGACTTCACTCTCATCGATGAGCCGTATTCGAGCCTTTTTCCAAAGTTAGTACAGATAGGGCTTCTGCAGCCCGTACCTCCGACCAGGCAAAACCCAACATCAGCATCATACCAGCCGGGAACCCATTGTGCCTACCACTCTGGAGTAGAGGGGCACGACAAGGAGGATTGCTGGACCCTCAAACGGGATGTGGAAAGCCTTATAGAACAAAAGAAGGTAGTGCTGAGGGATGAAGAGGATCCCAATGTGACGAACAATCCATTTCCCACTCATAACTATGGGCCCGTCATTGGCATGATTTGCGAAGACCAGGATTTTGATCCAGCTTTAAAAGCTATCATCGCCATCGCAGATGTAGAGAAAAAGCCCAAGGCAGCATCCAAGCCAGCCAAGGAAATAAAGAAGAGTAACCCCGTCCCTCAAGCAACGGGGAAGGCTGAAGCCAAGACAAAAATGGGACCCTCTAAAGACGATGTTCTTTACGTCCCCAGGGCACCCAAGAATGAACAATGCGTGTTAAGTCCTCCCAGGAGATTGCAACTCAACAAAGCAGTGATGAACAACTCGAAGATATACATGCCAAAGGGGACGTATGTGGCGCGGGGGAAAATAATTTCACCAAGGCTAAATGAGCCCGTGGTTATTAGCCGCGCGTCGCAAACTCCCGTGAAGGATACTACTGTCGTCCCTTGAAACTACAATAAGACGGTAGTAACATACAAAGGGAAAGAGATCACAGGGAAGGCAATTGAAGCAAACTCCTCTGAGAGATACCTCAATCTGAAAGAGCTGGCAAAAAATAAGCACAAATGCTTCCCTCTTAAAAAACCCATCACCGCCGAAGAGGCTGAAGAATTCTTTAAGAAAATGAACATGAATGAATATGCCACAATTGAAGAACTCGGGAAAACTCCTGACCAATTCTCACTCTTATCTTTGCTGATGGGATCAAACGAGCATCAGAAAATACTCTTGAAAATGCTGAATGAAGCGTATGTGCCGGCGGAGACCTCAGTCGAACAATTAGAAAGAATGGTTGAACGCTTCTTTGAAGTAAATAAAATTTCCTTCAACCAGAATGATCTACCTCCTGAGGGAGCCGCTCACAACAAAGCCTTACACTTAACAGTTAAAAGTGAGGGATATTATGTGAAGAGATTTATGCTAGATGGAGGTTCTGGGGTAGATATTTGCCCCTTGTCAACACTTCAAAGGATGGAAATCAGTACTGAAAGAATCAGGCTGATTAACGTCTGTGTACGTGCCTTCGATGGAATCAAAAGGGACACCATTGGCGAAATAGACATAGTCATGACAGTCGGCCCTGTGGACTTCACGGTAACTTTCCTAATCTTGGATTTGGACACCACATACAACTTCCTGCTAGGAAGACCGTGGATTCAAGCCGCTGGAGCAGTGCCCTCTACTCTCCATCAAATGGTCAAATTCGAATATGAAAACCAGGAGATAGTGGTCCACGGGGAGGAAGAGCAGTCAATCTACAGAGACCCCTCAGTCCCCTGCCTTGAAGCTAGAGAAGGAAGCGAGCATATTGTCTATCAGGCGTTTGAAATTGTGCTTGCATATCAGCACGAAGAAGGGACTCCATGACCGCAACCCTGTTTAGCTAATGCATCAATCATGGTCGCTACCGACATGATCCGACATGGGTTTAAACCCGGAAAGGGACTTGGGGTATCCCTACAAGGCATCACTGAACCGATCTCCCTACCCGCCGCCGAAAAATTCTTTGGCGTAAGTTTCCAGGCCACGGATGAAGATATGAAATGGGCTAACGCCTGTAAAAGCAATGGATGGGACCTACCTCAGCCAGTCCCACATATTACTGAGACTTTCATCGAACCGCAATATGTCAAAGAAGAAGATGAGGTCTTTACGGCTGAAGAAATTGAAGGAATCTGCGAGGCCATGAAGCAGATGTTATACGAAACTAACATGGTTCAGCCCGGAGAAGGCTCAAGCACCGCTGAGGTGCAGTACATGGGCCCAAACGCCAATTTGCAGAATTGAAAGGCTACTCCATTACCCGTCAGGCGGGAGTCCCGGTACTTCAGTTTTGCCATCCTTCCTACACTATGAGTTATTTCAGGGTGTAACTCAAGTGTTTTTAATTTATTGCCTTTTTCAATTCCGATATAAACCCTTCTATGTTCAAATTCAATGAAATGAAACCAAAATCTCATCGTCTATTGTTCTTTCTGATTCTTGTTTATTTTTTCTTATTTTTCAGTCCTAATAATGCGACTTTAAATAACATGACATGCTTGCGGACTTCATGCTCTGATCTTAATACGCTGTCTAACCTCGAAATAATGAATCAAGAACCGGAATATGATGAAGAAGAGGCTTTTGGGGAAATAAATCGAGAATTGGAACAATTAGAGAATAAGCCTAAGCCAAACTTAAACGAAACAGAACCCGTCAACTTGGGTAATGCAGAAGAGGTCCGAGAAACCATGATAAGTGTCCACACCGATGAAAGAACTAGGGACGCTTTGATTCAGCTTCTATTTGAATTCAAAGACGTATTTGCTTGGTCCTACGACGACATGCCCGGGCTAAGTGTTGACTTAGTGGTGCACAAGTTACCGACCTACCCCGGTTATCTGCCTGTCCAACAAAAGCAGAGGAAATTTAAAACAGACATGAGCGACAAAATCAAAGAAGAGGTCACTAAACAACTAAAAACTAGAGTAATCCGAGTGGTCCAATACACCACCTGGCTGGCCAATGTGGTCCCGGTACCTAAGAAGGACGGAAAGGTCCGAGTATGTGTTGACTATCGAGATTTGAATAAAGCAAGTCCCAAAGATAACTTTCCACTGCCAAACATACATATCCTGGTTGACAATTGTGCCAAACATGAGGTACAATCTTTCGTGGATTGCTATGCCGGGTATCATCAGGTTCTGATGGATGAAGAAGATGCGGAAAAGACAGCCTTCACCACACCCTGGGGCACCTACTGCTACCGGGTCATGCCATTCAGTCTAAAGAACGCCAGGGCAACCTATATGAGGTCCATAACCTCCATTTTACATGACATGATGCACCAAGAAATTGAGGTGTATGTGGACGACGTTATCATTAAATCCAGAACGCAGGAAGGTCATGTTCAATACTTGAGGAAATTCTTCGAACGGCTACGAAAATATGACCTAATGCTAAACCCCGCTAAATGTGCATTTGGTGTCCCTTCTGGGAAACTCTTGGGGTTCATAGTTAGTCGTCGAGGCATTGAGTTGGACCCAACGAAGATAAAATCTATCCGGGATCTGCCACCTCCAAAGACTAAGAAAGAGGTCATGAGCTTGTTAGGAAGGTTGAACTACATCAGCAGGTTCATCGCACAGCTTACAACCACACGTGAGCCGATATTCAAGCTTTTAAAGAAAGATGCGGCGATCAAATGGACAAATGAATGCCAGGAGGCTTTTGATAAAATCAAGGAATATTTGTCAAATCCACCGGTATTGGTCCCACCTGAACCAGGAAGACCTTTGTTCCTATACCTAACAGTCTTAGAAAATTCCTTTGGTTGTGTCCTCGGGCAACATGATGTTAACGGGAAGAAGGAGCAAGCCATTTATTATCTGAGTAAGAAATTCACCGGTTACGAAGCCAAATACACTCTGCTAGAGAGAACTTGTTGTGCCCTAACTTGGGTCGCTCAAAAGCTCAGACATTATTTGCTGGGCTACACTACATACCTCATAACCAGGTTGGATCCTCTAAAATACATATTCCAAAAGCCGATGCCCATAGGAAGGCTAGCAAAATGGCAAATCTTGCTCACCGAATTCGACATTGTCTATGTCACTCGCACAACCATGAAAGCTCAAACCTTGGCCGATCATTTAGCGGAGAATCCGATCGATGATGAATACCAACCTTTAAGCACTTATTTTCTAGACGAAGAAGTCAACTCTGTCGAAGTAGTCTCAGAAGACACTGACACCTGGAAAATGGTTTTTGATGGAGCAATCAATGCAAAAGGTGTTGGGATCGGGGAAATCTTAATTTCGCCCACGGGACAGCACTATCCGGCCACAACCCGTCTTCTGTACAAACAATACTGTCGAATATGAGGCTTGTATAATGGGCATGAACATGGCCATTGACATGGATGTGGAAGAGCTATTGATCATGGGAGATTGCGACTTAATCATCAAGCAGGCTCAGCGAGAGTGGGGAACTCGAGATGTTAAGCTCCTCCCATATAGACAACATGTGGAAGATCTTAGCAAACGATTCAAAGCTATTGAGTTCAGGTATATTCCCCGATGCCACAACGAGTTAGCCGATGCGCTAGCTACTCTAGCTGCAATACTGCCATATCCGGGCAATGTTCACATTAACCCGTTAGAAATTCAAATCAAGGAAAGTCATGGTTATTGCAACACGGTCGAAGTAGAAACCGATGTTCAACCATGGTATCATGATATCAAAAGATTCTTGAAGACAAAAGAATACCCAGAGCAGGCCAACGGAGACCAAAAGAGAACCATCCGAAGGCTCGCTGGCAGTTTCTTTCTAAGTGGGGAAGTACTGTATAAAAGGACTCCCGATCTAAATGTATTAAGATGTGTAGACGCCAAAGAAGCCGAAAAGATTATGAACGAGGTGCATTTAGGAGTATGCGGTCCTCACATGAACGAGTACGTCCTCGCAAAGAAAATCTTGGGGGCGTGGTATTATTGGATGACCATGGAGAAAGACTGTTTCAGCTTTGTCCGGAAATGCCATAAGTGTCAAAGACACGACGATTTGATTCATGCACCACCATCAGAATTACATCCTATGTCAGCACCCTGGCTATTTGTTGCCTGGGGAATGGATGTCATAGGGCCGATCGAGCCAAAGGCCTCAAACGGGCACATATTCATCTTGGTTGCTATCGACTATTTCACAAAATGGGTCAAGGCAGTCACATTCAAAGCTGTCACTAAGAAAACAGTGGTGGATTTCGTGCTTTCTAATATCATCTGTCATTTTGGTATCCTAAAAACTATCATTACCGACAACACCGCGAATCTGAACAGTAACTTGATGAGGGAGGTATGTGAACATTTCCAAATCACACACCGCAATTCCACCCCTTACCGGACCAAAGCCAATGGCGTCGTTGAAGCAGCAAACAAAAACATCAAGAAAATTCTCAGGAAAATGATTCAAACATCCAGGCAATGGCACGAGAAACTGCCTTTTGCATTGTTGGGATATCACACGACCGTGCACACGTCGGTTGGGGCTACTCCTTACCTATTGGTTTATGGAACTGAAGTCGTAATACCCGCAGAAGTTGAAACTCCTTCCCTTAGGATTATTGTCGAAGAAGAAATTGAGGATGATGAATGGGTCAAAACTCGACTGGAGCAATTAACTCTGATTGATGAGAAAAGGATGACCGCGGTTTGCCACGGGGTTGTACCAACAAAGAATGGCCCGCGCCTACAACAAGAAAGTGCGACCTAGGAACATCGAAGTGGGACAACTTGTCTTGAGACGTATCCTCCCGCACCACGAAGAGGCGAAAGGAAAATTCGCCCCGAATTGGAAAGGTCCATACATCATAAGGAAATTGCTACCAAAAGGAGCATTATACTTGGGGGACATCGAAGGAAATGACCCCGAAACGGCTGTCAATGCAGATGCAGTCAAAAGGTACTACGTTTGATCCTCCATATAGTATTAAATGATCTCCGATTGAGATGATGAAGGCTTTCATTATCGCTACCCAAACCCCATTACCCTCTTTGAAATAAAGTGTTGTTTAAAAAAATGAAATGAAAAAAAAGAGAAAAAAAAATAACAACAAGAAAAATCTAAACAAAAGTCAAAACAAAAAAATTGTTGCCCTGAACTACGTTTGACTTGATTTCGAAAGGATACATAGGCAGCCTCTCCCTAGGGTTCAGTCACACCAAAATAAAAATCCACATTCCCCCAAGAGTTTAAGCTGGGGCAAGTGTTGAAATTCGGCAATGATTCGCCTGAAAGTTCCAAAGTTGTAATTCAATACAAATTCTTTTTACCCCAAATCCTATCCAATTCCTTTCGATCGATCGGCAAAGAAAAATCCAGAATGAGAAGATACATCTATCTGGACCTCATACAAGCAATGAGAAATTAAAATGAGAGAGTCTTATCGGTGAAAAGCCACACGGGCACCATAAGGCGATGGTGAGTAGAGAAATTAAAATGAGAGAGTCTTGTTAGTGAAAACTCGCAAAGAGAACCACAAGCGATGGCGAGAAGAGAAATGAGAGAGGTTAGCTGGTGAAAACCCGAAAAGGGCACTACTAATCTAAAAAGGATGATTGGTCACTGATATCGACATGGTCTGGGGCAAAGTTTCTCAACCTCAAGGTAAAGGTCGTGACGAATTTCTGAGAGTCAGATGGTTTATATAGATCGGGTACCCAGTCCAAGACGCATTTCATGTTCATCGAAATCCGCGTACACTCCAGATAAGTCCTTTTTCTCTCCCCCGAAAGGGATATTTCTTGTCAAATTCATTGTCTTCGTTTCTTTGTTATTCTCTTTCAATCCCTTTCAGTCTGACTCTGTTTCTAAGGTAAAACAAAGAAAGGATGGCGAAATTGATTTACAGGGTTCTTGTTTGACGCAAGCCAATATGCAAAGGGCACCGAGCCTCGTCAGGGGCATCAGGTCGATCCCGACTGGCCGCAACGGTCGATGCTTTAAACACAAATCTTGAAGGGAGACGATCAAATCGAAATACCTATAAAGGCAATTGAAGTGAAAGGTTAAGTCCCACGTGGCTAACCCCATCGGAAAAGATTGAAAAGCCGAAATGCTCCAAATGCTTTAAAGTCAAATGGAAGAAAAAATCGGAAATGAAAGGCCGATGAAGGCAAAATAAAGTTGGAAAAGGGTTAAGTCTCACACGACTAACCGTTGCAGCAGAATTCGAGGGGCCAAAAATTTCCCCCAATACTCTAAGAAATCCAAAAGAAAACAAGTGAAAGGCCTACAAAGGCAGAATAAAGTTGAAATGTCGGGTCCCACGTGACCGATCACCACAACAAAAGTTGGAAAGCCAAGGTCCCCGGATTTGGAAATGAAACCCAATCCCCAGCAAGCAAGCAAGCGGTTGAGATCTTCGTCAAAAGAGCCGAGATCAAATAGTTTAAATAATCAAGGCCGCAAAACCAACCACCGTTTCAAACTAACAAATTGTTCTTTTTTGAAATAAGAAACAGGTGCAACTCAAAAGCAACCGTGCAAAAAACAGGTGAAATCAGGAGAAAAGGCGCAAGAGCTAAAAGCAGCTTTGCAGCAACAACTCCAAAAGGGAAGTTTTCTCCAAAATCCTTTCCCGCATTCATTAAAAAAAAGTGTTGAAAATAGCTCAAACCTGAAGTGGTTTAGGGTCTTCAGACCCTGGCTCCACCTTTTCCGACAAAGGGTATACACTCCCTGGTCGATGCCAATTAAGGGTATACATTCCCTAATTGATGTTTTTCTTTTTCTATTAAAGGTATACATTCCCTAATTGATTTTTTTTCCCGACATGGGTGCACATGCTCCGTAGTTGATCCAATTAAGGGTATACAATCCCTAATTAATGTTTCCTTTGCCAATTGAGGGTATACATTCCCTAATTGATGTTTTATTTTCCGATTAAGGGTATACATACCCTAATTGATGATTTCCTTTCCAATTAAGGGTATACATTCCCTAATTGATGTTGTTCTTTTCCAATTAAGGGTATACATTCCCTAATTGATTTTTCTTTTCCCGACATGGGTGCACACGCTCCCTAGTCGATGCCAATTAAGGGTATACATTCCCTAATTGATGCTTTGCTTTTCCAATTAAGGGTATACACTCCCTAATTGATGCTTTCTTTTTCAATTAAGGGTATACACTCCCTAATTGATGCTTTCTTTTCCAATTAAGGGTATACACTCCCTAATTGATGATTTTCTTTCCAATTAAGGGTATACACTCACTAATTGATTTTCTTTTCCCGACATGGGTGCACACACTCCTTAGTCGATGCCAATTAAGGGTATACACTCCCTAATTGATGTTTTACTTTTCCAATTAAGGGTATACACTCCCTAATTGATGTTTTACTTTTCCAATTAAGGGTATACACTCCCTAATTGATGTCATGCTTTTCCAATTAAGGGTATACACTCCCTAATTGATGCTTTTCTTTCCCAATTAAGGGTATACACTCCCTAATTGATGCTTTTCTTTTCCAATTAAGGGTATACACTCCCTAATTGATTTTCTTTTTACAACATGGGTGCACACGCTCCCTAGTTAATGCCAATTAAGGGTATACACTCCCTAATTGATGTTTTACTTTTCCAATTAAGGGTATACACTCCCTAATTGATGTTTTGCTTTTCCAATTAAGGGTATACACTCCCTAATTGATGCTTTTCTTTTCCAATTAAGGGTATACACTCCCTAATTGATGTTTTTCTTTTCCAATTATGGGTATACACTCCCTAATTGATGCTTTTCTTTTCCAATTAAGGGTATACACTCCCTAATTGATGCTTTTCTTTTCCAATTAAGGGTCTACACTCCCTAATTGATTTTCTTTTCCCGACACGGGTGCACACACTCCCTAGTCGATGCCAATTAAGGGTATACACTCCCTAATTGATATTTTATTTTTCCAATTAAGGGTATACACTCCCTAATTGATGTTTTACTTTTCAAATTAAGGGTATACACTCCCTAATTGATGATTTTCTTTTCCAATTAAGGGTATACACTCCCTAATTGATGCTTTTCTTTTCTAATTAAGGGTATACACTCCCTAATTGATGATTTTCTTTTCCAATTAAGGGTATACACTCCCTAATTGATGCTTTTCTTTTCTAATTAAGGGTATACACTCCCTAATTGATGTTTTTCTTTGCCAATTAAGGGTATACACTCCCTAATTGATGCTTTTCTTTTCCAGCATAGGGTATACAATCCCTAGTTGATTTTATTTTTCCATCCCAGTGGATTTTTCTTTGAGATTTAGGGTATCCACTCCCTAGTCTGCAATAACTCTGGATGCACTACTCTCGGCTTTTCACCGCTTTCAATAACAAAATAGTGGTTTCCTTACAATAATTCACGAACTTTTCCTAGTGAAAACTGGGGCAGAAAATTTTGTTCGTTTGTTTTTGATTTTTGCGCAGATTACATTTTTAGGACATTGGAACTCAAGACAACCAAAAGAAGAAGTTTTGATCAAAGGTAATAAAACAAAAGAGGAAAAAGAATGTTGAATCCAAAAGTGCAGAAACGGAGAAGATAAGGACTATTCAGGACAAAATTGAAGTCATCCGTCCAGTATATCCTGCCTTGATCCGAGGAACGATAAGACGAAACTAGCACCTGCGGCTAACAAGCATCAAGATCCTGTTCAGAGTCGACAGAAGACCAAGACTCAAGACCAAGTCTTAGATAGGAATCTTATAACTAGAAGCTGATAGGTTTAGTTAGTCTTCCGTTTTGTACTTGGGTGTAATAAGGAGATCAGAAGCAGTAACAACAGCGACCACAGTTAAACCACAGTTACTCGGTAGTCCCAGCTACCAAAACTTTCAGAACTACACTGACCTGATTCCTTTATAGCCAAGGATATGCAGACAACCTTTGAAGTAAGGTTCGGTCAAGCTTTTACAAAACGCTTCACAATGGAACATATGAATGGGTAAAAGTCATTTATGGCTGCTCACTTTGTCTTTGCCCGAAAACTCTTCGTGTTTCCGAGCAAAGAGGGGCAGTTGTGAGCACGTGATTTTTACTTATCATATAATCCTACAAAAATCTCAATAAAATAATTGGTTTTATGGATTTTTGTTAAATTTTAAATGCTATTTATGAATTTATTTTACAATACGCGGCCATGATTTGTCTTTTAAATGTGTGGATAATTTAATTAGGTGCATAACTTTTAATTACTATTTAATTAATAGCGGAGTATAAGTTACCTAATATAGAATAGGTTAATGTTTAATTTTTGGTTTAATCACTCTTCCTTTAACAAAATCATAAAATTGAACTAGGAGTAAATTAAATAGTAGGATTTTTAATTAATTAAATAAATACTAGGATTAGAGCTAATTATTACATGTTTAGTTTTAATTTAGGATGATTTAGTTAGTTTAGTTAGAATAAATTAAATAGACCTCGGCCAAAATTGCTCAGGCCCAAGCCATTCTCGTTCATACCCAGCCCAATCCTTACACCAAGCCTGCCCCAACCCCGGATCTCAAAACGACCCCGCTTCGATTATGACAAATCCCAATCGTTGATCTCGTTTGATCTAAGGGCTGGGAACTCCATAATTTCCAAGTATATATATGTCTGAACCCCCCACCCCCCAGTTCACTTCTAAGTCCTACACCCCCCACCCCCTTTCCACCGTCTCTCACCCCTGTCTAGAGACCAGCCGGTCTCCCCCTTACTCCGCCCTGCTCCGCTGGTCAGAAATCGCCACTGGCGGCGGATCACCACCAATCAATCCCAAATTTTCACCAGGCCATCATCTCCTCTCCCTCTTTCCATATATCCCACTAGTTTTCCCCAATTAGGTCCACAATTACTCTGATTTCAGATCTGAGAATGACCAAAACCCTAATTCCCTTAAAAATCAATTCTGCCTCGACTCTGTGACTCAAACTCACATGAGTCGATGGCTCTTGACAAGAGCCATCGATTCATGCTAGTGGGAGTCACTATAAAGTCCACCGGAATCCGATCTAATTCCGGCAAAGTCGCCGGAATCTGTCAAACTACGCTCACTGGTACCTCCCTTTTCTCTTTTTGCTTTTTAGTTTTATTTTTCCTTTTCTTTCCTTTTCTTTTCGTAAAACAAAATATAAATACAATCGTATGCATCACTGTTTAGTAAAAGGTGTTTATGTTTTCATCCATGGCCTTACTAGTATATCACTGTCGTTTAGTTAAATTAATCGATTAGGCCTCATAAATTTTTGTGTAATAATGTTCAAACACTGTCTGCGAATCTTAGGTGAGTCTCTCTGTTTTGCCTCATGACTTTGTTCATTTGTGTTCATCAATTAAAGCATGCCGATTCCCATCTTTAAATTAATCTTGATTACATAGGCTAATTAAGGTCAGTGTTTTAGATTTGGGTACAATGCATGACTATTCTGTTTTGTGTGGTTGTTTCCCTTTGCAGTGTGTAGTTTAGGATGAATTAGAATAGCTTCATTCAATTGACAAGCTCTTTGATGAATCATTAGCAAGATCAATTTGATAATTTCCTTAACTCATTTTTTTTATAAAAAAACTCTAGGGTTCTTATGTGCCGTTTTACTTAGTTAATTATTTTAATCCTGGAAACTCAATTTTCTTGCTTACGATTAGTTAGGAGAATCTGTTAATTCCCTGATTAGGTTAGACCATGGTTACCTTTAGGTTAAATAAGTTCGATGCTGCCCCAAAACGTTTAAAATTACAATTGAAGTAATGTTAGTCTTGTTTCAGTACTAGAACCATCTGATTGGATCTCTGAAATCAAATTAAGGTCAGAATCTATGGTATATTTTTTTAAATAACCCATTTTTTAAAGGGTAAAATGTGCAATTTACAAAATAGGACATCAGAAGGTTCCAGTATTATACAGCTGTCCCATTTTGGCACATGCCAAAATGCTGGAATTGGGCAGACAACTGTTCAGGTATAGGAATATCTGATTTTTAAGGCAGAATATGCTTTTTAGATGCCCTCCTAGGTTACACTATAAAAAGAAAAGGACTCCTACACTCTAGGGAGGGAGGGGGGGGGGGGGGGGGGG
>ML257535.1:22664-83358 GCA_005239495.1 Nicotiana undulata
TATATATATATATATATATATATATATATATATATATATATATAAAACTAAATTCTCTTGAATATTATAGGTTTGAGGATATTTGTTTCATAAAAACTTCATTGATTTACAAAACACCAAAAGAAAATCTTTCATTTTCGTCTCTAAACTGAATTGCCGAACAAATAGGTATACACTTTATAGTTCAGAGGCGTTTGTATGAACTTGTAAACATCTTCTGAGATTTCAAATAAGTGCTCTATATTTGTTGACTTTTGAGAAAAAAATGTAAATAGAAATCTGTCTCTTCCACTTGCCTCATATGTTCTGAAATTTTCAAGTTTTGGATACTATAGCATGTACAAAAATCGTCAAACTAAGTTCAGTAGATACCAAATTAAATAGCATGAATCTAAGTCTTAAGAATCAGTTAAGAGACTATACTATAGCTAATGTGCTCATTTGGCTTCTTAAATAAAGTGATTTGCAAATCAGTATTTTTTGACTTTTCAAGAAGGCCTTTTAATCACTTTTCAGCTATCGTTGGTCATCATTTTTCACTTAATCATCCTTTCTTCAAATTTATCAATCACTAACACAGTCTAAGCAACAATGCTCAAGGGAGCAGGGTGCAAAAATTAGGGATTCAACAAAAGGATCAAGGCAAAAATACGGCTTCCAAACAAAAGGCTACAGGCTCAAAGGGCTAACTAGTGGTATAATATCTGAAAAGGCTAAAATTCACAATACATAACAAAGAAATCCTATTATCGTCTTCTAAACAGACCAAGACTTTTATTTCGCTTCAATAACATGCAGGGCAAGTTCTAGACTAAGATGCAAAACATGGAATATATGTAAGAAATCCTCACCACACATGGCACTAGTATCAATCAAGATGGATCAATTCTACTCTAAGACAAACATGGTCATAGCAAACGACAAAATAAGAATAAGCTATATATAGAGTCACAACATTGAGCTTAGGTGTCAAAAAGTCTGCTATTTTATTCATTACTTCAAGCACTCAGAGGAAAGTACTACTCAAGCTGGGGCCTAAATATGCTAGTATCAAACAAGTAACAAAAGTTTTCTTCTCCCTCTTTTACTACTCCTAAAAATAATCTAATCCTAAAAATAAAAAAGTTTACCCGGTTCAAGTTACATCCCTGAAAAAGAACCGATGCAAAAAAGAAAAACCAAGGGGGATTATTACCTAACTAAAACTAATTAGAAGCAAAATATTTTTAGATTTGTTTTTTCATTGGACCTTAATCCCTCAAGAAAGTTGTCCAAGAGATCCATCATCAGGAAAAGTCCAAAATTGTATGAATTGTTTTTTCAATTTTTTTTTTTTTAATTTGTTTTTGACAAAAATCACTACACTAGAAAGAATACTACAATTAAGCTAGAATAACACAAAAAATCACCCAGACAATCTCCTCACCCCACACTTAAAATTTTGCAATGTCCTCATGCACACTGTAAATAACAAGAAGGTAAAAGAGACTCCCTGGTAAGCGAAAGGTCGAAGCATTAGCAGCTCACGGGATACTCAGACTTCTCCCAGATATGATTCTTTGTGTGGGTACCTCACACTTAGTTTCAACCACCTGCTCGCTTTTGCACATGCCTATTGTCTTTGACTCCTTGCTCCTATTCCTACAAAACACAAAAATAATACTACAAAAATAACATAATATAAATTTAAAAAAAAAACAAAAGAAAAAGAAAAAAATAGAATTGGGTTGCCTCCCAACAAACGCCTAATTTAATGTCGCGGCACGACTCCATCACTTTCACCACTTTTCCTTCCACTTTGAGGATATGAATTGTGCCCATAATTTTGCATTAATTTTTCTGTCACGTTCCTGGGGCGGTGGTATAACAATAAAGGAACCAAGCAATAAATATCGCATCTTGCACTTCTTGGCCTTTAAGTGAGGGATGTCATTTTGTCTTCTTGGTATTGCAAATTTTAGAATATAAGGGTCTGGTTCTTCATCTATACATCTCTCCAAAGGCTCGATCTCCATGTCTCCATCCAAACATAATGTAGAAAAATGATTAGAATGAGGACCAACACGCCCCAACTCCAAAGCTGTATTATTTTTGACATCCTCAATAACATAAACTTCCTCATCTTCAACATCATCAACAAGAACATGGTCTAATAATTGGTATTCTTGTTTTAGCTCCTCAATTTGGTCTAGAAGATCTTTTTCAACTTCACACAACTCATCACTAAATTGTTGGGCGTTACACGCATCAACCTTTGCACTCAATTGAGCCTCCAAGTCGCGAAGAGAATTGCCAAATTGATCGATCTCTTGTCCCAATTCAGCTTTTCCTTTTATAAAGTGTTGTATCTCATTCGTAATTTTCTCACGGAAACCTCCATGTTCTTCTAATAATTTCATGTGCATATCTAGAATGAGAACATCAACATCATCCAATTCGTTAACCCTGTCAAACTCACAAGAATTATTAGAGTCAACATAAGAAGGGATTGGAGTAGGATACCAACACTTAGGACAATTATTCCAATTACCCTCACAAATAGTACATGATTGAGACGGTGCACACAACTCGGTATTCGGAATATTTTTACAATATTGCCACAAGTGGGGTCCTTTACAATATGGACAAGGATCAGAAAAACAAGAATACTTACTATCCCACCACTTTCCATTCAAAGATGCCATATAAAAAGAATTATAATACTAACTACACTAAACTAAAATTAAAGACCTAAATAGATAAAAAGTAAAAATCTAATCTAGTAAAAAAAGTTAATTTCTAAGCCTCCGGCAACGGCGCCAAAAACTTGTTGCTCTCAAACGCACATACAAGTATACGTGGTCGACAAGTAATATAGGATTATAAGTCCAGATATTGTACCCACAGGGACTTGTGATTAACCATCAACTAAATTAAACCAAACAATTAATCTATTCAAGCGAATCCTAACGTATAGGTTGTGACTCCAATCTTTAAATCAATCATCAATTACTTGCTTTAAATAACCAAAACAGGTACTTCAACCTTAGTAATTGAACACGAATCAACAACAACTCAGTTTAATTCCATAAGTGGGGTCCGGGGAGAGGAGGATGTACGCAGTCTTATCCCACCGATATCCCTCGCTAGCGCCCACCCGCAGACAGCTACCAACAGCGACGCGCGCGCATATCGTGATGCCTGAGATAAAGTTGCCGACAACGGACCTGTTTCTACCTTGTAGAAAACTAAGTCTTTTTCATTGTAAATATAGAGTAGTTTTATTCCATGTACTTTCATTATGTTTCTCTAGCGTAGTTTGGTCAAGTTTGTAACTTTGATTTATATTTTTTTAAGCATTATTAGGGAGAATCAAGCAATCAAAAACTTTCTAGCAAGCAGTTTTATGTACTGGTGTCTCTCCCCCTCGACACCGCGTTGCCTTCTTTTGTAATAGCTTTCATTGATGCAATCAAGCTTTCATTCAATTTTCATTACTGTTCTTTCAATTGTTGACATTGGTTTTCCCGTACGGCGCTGTCAATCTCGTCTAGCGTACGGAGGGGACCACTTGGCGGACAACAACTGCCCTGATATCGGTTGCTTAGCCTTACGTCGCCCTTCCAAGGAATCTCAGGAAGGCGCCGCGTAACAGAAAGTATGAAAGAAGTATGTATACAAGATATGAAATGATAGCAAACTTAAGGGCGTACGCAAGGCAAGTAATAACAGTACAAAATATGTGGTACTAGCAAAATATGTGACTGAGTGGGACAATAATAAACACTGCTATCAGACCCAAAAAAAACATTTATTTCCCCTTGAGGAAATGTTCCATTTCTAACTCACAATGAAGGTTATTTTGTTCCAAGTGTTACAAATCAAAGCCAGCTTTCTATGCTTTCTTACACTATTGAAACAAGTACTATACAATATAAAACTGCACAAGTAGTACAGTGATCCCAGTGCTTAAAACAGCATCGTCGTCTCAGTCTCGTTCACAAGCAGGGAACTGAATTGGTATTAACTGTATGGAAGCATAATCCTGTTTTACTATCTTCCGGACATAAGATTTATTAGACCTTGGTTCCCATAGAAAGATCCAACATCCCAATCTTCCGTCGATGAAGAGAGTGTCATCAGCGCAACCACTATTGATCTCATACTTGGCCTTATTAGAGGATTTTCATGGGTGCAAGCTTTGGCAAGCTGCGCCATCTGTAATTGAGAAGACATGGACTTCTATAAGAAGGAAAAAGAAACAACTACCGCTGTTATCAATAATCAATGCAAGTTTCGTTTAATCTTATACCTTGCGGACTGAATCAAGGGGATAGTCATTTCCAAGTCTTGGGTCAACCAGTTTGCGAAGGTCTTCGTCAGGTTCTGGCTGATTAAGTACTTCTTCAAACTATGATCATCAGAAGGAAAAATAGGTATCAATATAAGGAAAAAGCAGGAGACAAGCAAAAGGAATGAAGAGCTTAGATATGGCCCCTTAAAGAAAGGTTCAGTTCAAGCCTGTGAAAGGGTTCGTGCAATCCAAGAAAAGAAAAATGCAAAACGAACTTACCAAACCAACAAGACCCTTTGATTCAGTAACAGATTCGCTTGGCTTGACTATCGCTTCCTTGGCTGAAATAAGTTCATATAGGACAACACCAAAAGCATAGACATCAACTTTAGGAGAGACATCACCATATTGAGCATACCTGCAAAATAGCATTGCGCAAATCCATTACAAAAGGCACTCAGAAAACGCATAAATTAAAAAACGCCAATTTAAGCTTCGTGCAAAACGTTCATAAAACGTGGTCTAAGTTAGAACTAGGCTTTTCCCCAGTGACCAATATCTAAACAAGATGAGGATAAAAGTTACATTGTTATGCAAACAACTTCATTCCTACTTTTGAGGCTGCACTATAAAATGGAAAGCACTTACTCCGGAGGCATGTATCCAAAAGTACCAACAAGTCGTGTTTGCAAAGATGAACTTCCAACTTCAGTCAGTTTTGTTAATCCAAAATCTGCAACCTACACCGGAGATGATTCACACAATTACAAAAGAACCTTCCTCAATGTACATACATAGAAAAAGGTGCCTTGAAAAACCTTTGCATGGAAGTTTTTGTCTATCAGAATATTTGCTGTTTTAATATCACGATGGATGTAAACTGGTACGGTGTGCTCATGTATGTACTCAAGACCTCTAGCTGAATCCAGAGCAATTTGAACCCTAGTAGACCATGGCAATGGGTCCCTTCCTGGAAATAAATTGACCAGATTGATTAAAAGTTCTTTAAGGAACTATCACAAACTAACGGAAAAGTGGTTAACTATGACATGTGATTTAGTTCACACTAAACTACCTGTACCACGCAGATGTTGGCCTATGTGGCCATTCTCAACGTATTCATATACAAGGAAGAGGGAACCTTCAACACAGTAGCCTATCAAGCGCACCTGCACTCAATATCATTGGAAAGATAAGTCAAGCGTGTATGAAAAGAAGGATTGCACCATATCATGAGTTTCAATGGACCATCAGTTTAAGACTATTGAAGATCCTCGAACAAACTGCAAAACCCGATAACAAGTGTAACCAATCAACTGGAATGTCTGAGATGGCGCAAACTTTCTGGCTTTCTGCACTTACTTCAGGATATCAAAACAAGAAAAGTGGATTTTAATCATCTCAATGTGGTATCATATCCTTCCTGAAGTGTGTCATGCCCCACATCAAAACAAGACCCCACTCATCACATTATCAATTTATAATTAATCGACTTGTATTTAAGATTTTACTTTCCCAAGAACCCCTAGCTTTAGTGCTGTTCGCAGCACCCCTTTCTTTTGGTCCTTGTTTCACTTCGGAGCACTCTATGTGCACTTCAAGCAATTTATTTTGTTGTAAATGAATGACATATGGTAATAACTAGATTACACTAAGTATAGGTTTCAAGGACAATTGCAAACATGACGTACGTTCAGCGGCATTCACTTGACTTATGATCTATAATAGGATAGAGGTCTCAAGTAGCAAGACTGCCAAGTTAATAAAAACAATTGGCTTACATCATCTGTTTCAGTTTAGTCTATTGAATATATCGCTTTAGTATTGCAAACCCCCCCCCCCCCCCCCCCCCCCCCCCCCCAACCTTCCGTTGGATGCCCTTCCACCAAATTATTCACATCACTAAGTGTCAAAGCAAGTTAAAACTTCTTAAGTTGCACTCAGTTGTCCTCTTCAATTAAAGCTTAGCCAAATTTCCGTGCTGACAAAGCACAACGCCAAAGGAGAGGGCAGCCCGGTGCACTAAGCTCCCGCTATGCGCGGGTCCGGGGAAGGGCAGGACCATAAGGGTCTATTGTACGCAGCTTTACCCTGTATTTTTGCAAGAGGTTGTTTCCACGGCTTGAACCCTGACCTCCTGGTCACATGGCAGCAACTTTACCAGTTACGCCAAGACTCCCCTTCCACAACGCCAAAGAAGATTTCTGAGAAAAGATTCTCGTTCAACTCGTTTGATCCTTCATTCCTAGTACATAATCTGACAGCTGTAGAACACTTGAAAATAAATAGAAATTATTAAAAACCACCTACATTAATATTCTATGTATGGAATCTGTTCTTTGTTCAGCTTTCTTTTCTTTTAAAAATGTCTTCTGGAGTGTGCTTTACAGTGGAAGTGAAGCCTGGTCTACAATATATTTCTCTGAAAATGTCCTATTCATATATTATTTTTATACTTCATCATTTGCCTAGAATGATGCAGTATCACCATTAACACTGATAGTCATTATCATTCACAGGTTTCTGCAAATTATCAAGCAGCATTCTGAAAGAGGGAAAACGGAGCTTTTTGGTTCCCTATCAACAAAAAATAGCTTTTTGCTTCCCTATCAACTAAGGTTACAACTATGCTAATTGCCCATCATTAAGATATACCTAGCAGTATCACCTCGTGTGTGCTCATGCTACACGCATAATTTTCGTTATGTTCAATAATTGCTCAGGAATATCCTTAAGAATTGTCATTTAAGCCGTAAGATGACTATCTAAACTGATTATGTGAGCTGTTATGGTAACATCAAATGTGAAAGATGGGTTAAGCAACTTCTCATATGCAACAAGATGTGCCCTGAATTTGACATAGTAACAGCTAATACAACTAAAATAACAAAAAATCCTAATTAGTAAGTAAAACAAAAGTTTCATGACTAATCCTCAGAAGAGAATGAGAATAGCATCAAAAAGGACATGCCTCCAGTGGCATGGAATTCAGTTTTTACCAGGTTCAGATGATGAACATGTGTCAAGACCTTTAATTCAGCAAGAAACTCCCTTGTAGCTTCCATGTCCATTTTCTTAATAGCCGCTTTCTGAAATAGTTCACAGCAGCAATATTGAGTATAAAGAGACTTGAACAATTCTTTAAGTAGGTTTTATTTTATGGTTAAAATTTTACAAATAAGCATTACTAAAGAAAATCTCAAGACATGCACCCACTGGAGAATGAAATCATGATTACAGTGTTGGCAGGATTAATATATATGCAAAGACGTGCATCCCATGATGAATGTCAATGCATCACTAGAACATCAAAAGATGAGTAAGCTTTTCATTTATTTGTAGAATGTTCGTCTTCATTTGCCTTCCTTGCTCTTTCTTACTTCTGTTTTCTCTAGATTACTGTTTACCCACCTACTTCATTAGATCAGAACTAAACAATTTCACGTCTTTCATAACATTATAAGTTATACCAAGAAGTAAGATTTTAAGAACATCTCAAACCTCGCCTCTGAGCTCAGCATAGTAAACTGCACCAAAACCACCTTGTCCGATTTTGTTAGCAATGCTGAAGTCATTAGTCGCAGTAGCAAGCTCTTCATAAGTGAACTCAACAGATTTATCCACTGTTATGCCTGAAAGCTCTGGAGAATTGCCATCAGCCAGGCGACCGGAATCTGCAGCTTTAACTATCGTGCTGCCTTCTGGGCCTAAGTCAGACAAAATTATAACATATAAGTTGACTAACTTACATTGTTTTCTACCATCCCAATAGTTGTTGAAAATAAGTAAAGGAAATATTCGATTCCAGCAAATAAATCAGCTACTTTAAATTAGACTTTCAGCTTTAAACTTATCTAAGCATAAGCATCTTAAGAAATACTGTACGTCAAATAAATGAATGTTGTAAGAATTAGAAAATAGGGATTGACACCTACCATGACTAGACTTATGGAGGCGGTCTTCGGAAGAGAGCAGTGAAACCTTTTGTGCTTTCTTCCTATAACATCCTACGTAAACCAAACCAGCCAGCAGCAAGACTACTGCTATTGCTCCTATAGATATCCCAGCTATTGCTCCACCAGAAATACCTAATTATTTAGAAGTATAAAACGATAAGAGAAGGTAGCATAAAAGACTTCCTTTATTATCATGAATGGTCTGAGAAGGGATAACAAAGAAGTCAGCATTGAAGACAAGGAAAAGTCCAAACCACCTGTGCTGCAAATAAGAGGGGAGAAACAATACAAATGGCAAATGTCAGCAATGTGCGACTGGGTGGAAGATCAATAGAGAACAAGATGATCAGATTATAACATCAAATGTTAATGAGCTACCTTGTTGGCAGTGGCGGAAAGTTCCCACTTTTATCTGCAAAATGAAAGAAATGATGGTTCAGACATTATTTATGCATTAAGAACATATGAAAACTCTGAATCTTCGACATTTGCATTCCATATTGTTTATATCTGCAGTCTGAAGAAATGATCCCAGGATGCAGATTGAAGAATTCTTAACCAGCTCAAAGAAGCCAAGCAACAGAAAACAGTTGCTCAATTGTGCTTCTGCTATTTGTGAATACTGGCTTGCTCTTGCCGTTACAGCTCAGTGATAAACTCAGCTGGTATAGCTAGAATTTTGCTAATCAAAAGCATTAGCTAAATTTCATGGCGATTTTACATAACACTATTTCGCTTGAAAAACTATCACATTTTTTCTTTATTAGCAATTAGGCACTACTAAAAATATTCATGTGCTTTGAACCTATTTTGGTTCATAGATGTGGGAACAACTTTAGAAATTAGAACCAAGGAAGACGACAATGCTGAAGTTCAATTGGTCCACTGTTACACAATGCGTCATGCCAAAAAGGAAGAAAGGGAAAGGGTAATCATTCACAAGTTTGTACTAATGCTTCATGCTTAGTGCTACATCCCTGCGACCAGTTTCAGTTACTCATAAACAAATCAAAACGCATTCTAAAGGGTGAATCTTCATCGATTCTATCCATTGAAACTACATATTCCAATTTATAGTAGACAATGAACTTAAAATTAATATCACCCTTAAGCATAACATTGTGCTTCCTAATTTAGTTCCCTCCTTAAAAGTGCATTTCCCCCTTTTTGCCACAACACTGAAACATGAACAAAAAAGTACGCGGACTTCAACCTTAAAGTTCTAAAGCACAGACATAAAATCTTTCTAACACGAAATAAAACAATTACATTAACACCTCACACAAGAAAAGATAAAACAAGTATCTTAGTCATTACTCCCTCTGTCACATTTTTGTTGCATACTTCCCTAAGAATGACACATTTCTATTTAGAAACAACTCAACCTTAAATTCTCATTTTACACTTAATGAGATAGTCTATAGCTTGTTTTAGATCACAATGTTTGTGCCTAGTCGAACACTTGACATAAAATGGGACAGAGGGAGTAAAAAATGGATCTTTACAGAAATAGCAAGACGGATTAATGTTTAATTTTTCAATCCGGTATACATAGATTATAGACTAATTATACATGTTTATACAGGGACGGATGTAGAGTAGTGGTGTCGGATTCATCTGAACACATAACTTTCTACACGG
The DNA here is from genome assembly GCA_005239495.1 of Nicotiana undulata. Lineage (NCBI taxonomy): Eukaryota > Viridiplantae > Streptophyta > Magnoliopsida > Solanales > Solanaceae > Nicotiana > Nicotiana undulata. The sequence goes on from ML257535.1 coordinate 32,535, forward strand.
AGTATAAATTTATGTCGAAAAATTCATAAAAATTGCAACAAACGGTAGGTATTGTTTGAAAAATTAATGGTATCTCAAAAGGGAATGTCCAATATTTTGATTTGGAAAAACTTTTCTTTTATGAAATATTATATTTCTATTTACTTATTATTCAGTAAATTATTTTCTATTTAATAGAGTCAAACTAGCTGTTATTTAGCCATTGGCGCAACACTTATATAAACATGGTCTTTGGAGAGCTAAAGACACACTTTCGCTGGTTTCTGTGTAGAATTTTCTGCTAATTTTGTTCCCAGTTTAATAACTGGAAGAGCTTGTTGAATCTTAGGGGGATACGCCTAATTCTATTGATCACTGTGTGGGCGAAATATCCTTAAGGACAGTGTCCTTGACACGCCTCAAACTGACTCTTATTCTCCATGACCAATATTTTCCAACAGGTATAAACCCGTAAGTTTAAAAATACAATGGGTTCAATGTTAAGGGCTTAAAGGTTGAACCTATAAACTTTAAATCTTGGGCCGCTGCGTTTATACACATATTATACATATACTACAACACAGCCGGTTATTTTTAGTTTAAGGTGAGCGACTATTTTAGGTTAATTCTTCTAAAAATAATATCAACACTGACCTCTTCCCGGTATAAACAGGATCCCTCTACCAGTATCGAATTTGGAATCCAGCCCTGGATTATACCTTCGGATTAAATCAGCACTCACATTTGTCTCTGAAGCAATGGACGTCAAGTTATCCTCTGCTCTTATAGGGTACGTCACAAACAACCCAAAATCTTTAGAAACATCTCTATCCCCACAGGAACAATTCACAGCCACATTTAAGGTAACATTTGTATCCGGAATATTATTCTCGGGATAGCTATTAAACTTCATCAACCACTCCGAAGTCGTTAAATCGGAATAATTCGTCGCAACCTGACCATAAGTATCTCCAGATATAACCTTGTACGGAAAAACATGGCCTAAGAATTCACCATCCAAACAATCACAACTAAAGGGTATGTTAATTCTTGTCCCTGCTATGACACTGTCCTGATTTGGGATATTGTTGTCGTTGTTGTAATCGACGATTTCTTTTATACTGGAGACTGAAAACAATTCTGCTATGTAAGTGAGATTTGTTCCCCGCCAAACATAGAATGAAGCTAAAGCTAAATCACACCCTTTGTTGCATTTTGACTCAACTGGTAAAGGAATTGAGGATAAGTAAACTAGGATTAGGATAATTCCTAAGCTTAACACACTTCTTGGTTTGGATTCAAACATGTTTCATGAAAATTTCAGAAATGGGTATGTGAGAAATGGTACAAGAAAGTATTCGGGGAAATTTTAGCTGGGTTTTGGAGTAAGCGTTGACTAGGTGTTGATAAAGTTTTAGATTAAAATTTATTTGAATGATTTAATTGGTCTGTTGAGAAATATTCCAGACTGTATACTACTACAGCACATTATTTTCGGTTCGGTTTTAGTGGGCGTTTGGACGTAAGAATTGTAGTTTTTTTTGAAAAGGTGGAAAAGAAATTTAAGTAAAGATGGTTTTTGAAAATTAGAGTTATGTTTGGACATACATATTATTTTGGATTATTTTTGAAGTTTTGTGAGCAGTTTGAGTGAAAAATTTAAAAAATAATTCATTGAAACTTTCCAAATATAATTAAAAAATTAAAATTTTATGATCAAATATTAATTTCGAAAAAAAATAAAACTTCTTACGGGCTCTTAATATTTTGGGAATAAACTATGAAACAGTTGTGTCGTCAGCGCAGCTGTCAGGGAATTAAAGAAAGCCGTGTTCTATATCGGGTTTTAGGAGACAAGTCTTCAATCGCGGCGTTATGTAGCTTTTAAATTTAATGTTGGGAATTCTAAACCGTTAGATTGATAGAAGTTTGAATCGAAGCCGTTGATGAAGAAGGTGGTCAACTCCAATTTTAGTTTGACAAATGTCGAAGTCTACTAGTAATGTAGTAATTTTTTGTTAATGTCTGATTATTTCATTTGAGTTAAAATTATTTTTGATTTAACTAATTTGATTGTGTGGAAATTCTTTATACACAAAAATAATACTAGGGTAGATATGCGTCTCAATCTTCATTTATTTCATAATTCATTGTAAATCAAGGCATGTTGAAAGTATGAGGTTGATAAAGAGTCATTTGCTTTCTTAAATCATGTTCATATCATTTATTTGGGCTAGAATAAGACTGTGAGTAACTTGAAATATTTTCGTTAATTAATTCTTGAAGTAGTTAATAAGTAAAAATTAAACCTAACACACTGGCAGCAGTCGTCTCTTCAAAGTAACGGTGTTCAAATCGAATCGGAAAATCGCACCAAATCGAAAAACCAAATCAACCAATTAAAAAATTCGACTAGATTTGATTTGATATTGAGTAAAATACCCGAACCAAACTTGTTAAGTGTAAATATCCGCTCGATCCCCCCGATAAGCACCCTTAGTAATAATAGTTGTCAATTTCACTTACTTATACAGTCAAACCAAATAAGAAAGGCCGGAACTTACTTAAAGAGTCAATCTATATAACATCTATTACTAAGATATGACAGCCCCAGCTCGCTACCACATGAGCCCGCCCCGCGAGACTAGAGTGGTTTCGGGGTCAGCCTCCATTCGAGTTATATTAAGGGTTGGTCACAGTTGGTCTCTGTATACGATCAAAATCAGGAAGCTCGATTTCGAAGTACTTTATAGCTTCAAGCTCGAGTTCGGGCAACTCGAAGTAGGGGTCGAGCCCGACTGAAAATCACACCTCGAGGGAGCAAATCGAAGGCATGATGCAGTCTACCTCGAGATAGTACCATTTCGATGACACTCAAGAAAGAACAGGAATTTCATAAAGGCATAAAGATCTAGGCATGGATTTTGGGATAAGATTTGTATGAATTAGTACAAATCCGTACTAGGTTCTTATACAATTGTACCAATAGAATCTTTTACCATAATTAGAAATGTACTATATTAGGGTTTCCCCCTCCTATATAAAGGGCATCTCACTATTGGCAATAGAATATTCTATCCTACTTTTCTCTTTTATTGTGCTCCAAGAATTGTTCTTCAGCTTTATTGCTCTTACTTTATTGTTCTTGCTTTATTGCTCTTAACCTACCTCGAGGCTCCTGAGAATATCGAGCTTGAGGTCCCTATTACTCTAGCAATACTGGTTTGGTTCATCAATTCTTCTTACTTATACTTAATATTACTTGTTTATTCACTAAGTATTAGAATAGATCATGTATCTTTAAAATGATAAATCAAATTTAATTGTTACTCGCACGTAACAGTCTCATCTATATATCCTATTGTCAAGACGAAAGTGGTCATACCCAGAGGACTATCGCAACTGCTTCTCTAAATAAGTGTAACAGAGCATTTACCCCTCTTTTGCGACAAAACAAACATGATGAAAAAGGTACAGGTTTAAGGTTCAAAGCAGACATAACTTTCTAACATAAACTTTCATAGAAACCATCAAATTACACTAAGAAACCATCAAATTACACTAACACCTAAAACAGGAAAAGATCATAATTAAGGGCACTGAAATATATCAACACTGACCTCTTCCAGGTATAAACACAATCCCTTTCCCAGCACTGAAATTCGCTCCTGGATTATAACTCCGGATTAAATCAGCACTGACATTGGCCGTGGAAGCCACGGCCGTCAAGTTATCCTCGGGCCTCAAAGGATACGTCACAAACAGCCCAAAATCTTTAGAAACATCTTTATTCCCACAGGAACAATTCACAACCACGTTTAAGGTAACATCATCTGGAATAAGATTCTCAGGATGGCTATTAAACCTCTTCAACAAATCCACTGTCGTTAGATCCGAATAATTCGACGCAATAGGAGCATATGTATCTCCAGATATAACCTTGTACGGAAAAACATGGCCTAAGAATTCACCATCCAAACAATCACACCTGAAAGGTATGTTAATTCTTGTCCCAGCTATAACACTGTCCTGATTAAGTATGTTGTTGTTGTAGTCGATGATTTCTTGTCTATTAGAAACAGAGAATAACTGTGATATGTGAGTAAGATTTGTCCCCCGCCAAACGAAGAATGAACCTAAAGCTAAATCACACCCTTTATTACAACTGGACTCAACTGGTATAGAATTGGAGGATAAGTAAACTGTGATTATAAGGATAATTCCTAAGCTTCTTTGTCTGGATTCAAACATGTTTCATGAGAAAAACATGAATATTTCAGAAATGGCTCCACAAAAATGTATTCTGTGGAATTTTAGCTGGGTTTTTGGAGGAAAAAGTTAGATTGAAAATTACTTTAATTTAAAAAAGTTGAATGATTGAATTGGTCTGTTGTTAACATTCTGGATTATATTAAACTACTACATAGTATATTATTTTCCGTTCGACCAAATATTATAATGAAACGATATTGTCGTTACGTTGCCGTAGCTGTCAGGAATTTAAAGAAAGCCGTGTTTCAGCTGCTTTTGACATATTCGCATGGTTTTGGGAGAGAATCTTCAATGGCGGCCTTGTAGCATTTACTGTTGGCAAATTCTCAACCGTTAGATCGATAGGAATTTGAATCGAAGCCGTTGATGAATAAGGTCGTCAAGACCAATTCAAGTTTGACCAAAGTCAAATTCTACGTACTAGTATTATGTAGTTTTTGTATTGTCTAATATTTCATTTGAGCAAGAAAAAAAAAAATTGATTGTATGATATTTTTAATACAAAACGATCGTATTAGAGTAGATATATAGCATCTCAATCTTTAATACTTTCATAGTTCACCTGCTTATGAGTTTTTGTTGGTTGATTCACAAAATGGTTAATAAATAAAATGAACAAAGCTCTTTAAAATAACAATTGTTTCCATATAGTATGTCATAGTTAACTATTAAATTAATAATATTATTATTATTATAAAAAAATTAAAGAAGAGAAGATCAAGAACTAATCCTTGTACGTATTTATTTATTTGTTTCTTTAATGACATTTTTTCAAAGTCCTCTAGTTTGAATTTCCAGGTCTAATATATTCTAGATGTTGCCTTTATTTTGAATTTAGTTACAGGTTCAACTTATTCACTTTATGGAAAACGTATAAATATGATCAACCCTCTTCGGCCTAATTTTTGGAGCAATATATTTGTCAATCGTCTGGCCTTGAGCTAGTACGTTTGGACAAGTCTCTTCCCTCTTCTTCTTTTTTTCTGGAGGGGGGGGGGGGGGGGGGGGGGGGGGCGCTGGTGAACGACATAGAGCACAATTTTTGTTAATATTTTACAAAATGAGAAAAATCTTTCAAGATATCCTATTTTCAGTGTACACACACACACCCGGAAAAATAAACTCCTTGATATTATTGCTTATTTTACTTTACCATCACCAAATTGTTGGAATTATTGTCTGATATGTGAACTAAACATAATTGATTAATTTTTATAAGTTAGGGTAAATAATTGTTGAATTTTGTGTTTGGTTTTCATCACTTTATGTATCAATATAGATTGCAGCGGAGGATCCGGAACTTAGATGCTATGTGTTCAACTTTTAAGATTGATCCCATTATATTTTTAAAGTTATAAATTCAGATCTACCATTTGTTGCAATTTAATAAACTTTTATCAATAAATTTATGCCTCAAAGGTATTGGGTTCCATTGAACCCGGTGGCCAAACTCTGCATCCGTCCGTAATTGCAGGCATTATATATAGACCTTGATCTCGTGACGGGGAGGTCCATTTGGTCTGACCGTTCTAATAAATAGGATAGTTTTACCTTCTAATCTCAACATCTTTATGTTTTTAGGGTATCGATTGCCTTCCACAAATATCATTGCTCATAATGCCACAATATAAGTTACGAAGACGAAGTTGTGAGGTAACTATCATTTGAACTGCACGTTGAATGGGTCACAATCTACCTCTAGAATATAAGTCAGAATGATATAAGTAAAGCATCTTCAGGTCGCCATGGGTCGAAGTGATCTAATCACCAATGAAGGTTGTGGTCGAGGAGTTAGCAAAGATCGAAGTCGGGGGTCGTTAATAATTGATGCCGAGATTGCGTGCCCTTGACAGAGTTATAACGGCTAACTTTAAGATAGGACCTGAAGGAGAATATTCTAGTGGATATTCTCTGCACTTGTATTATTAAGGTTTTTAAAAACTTGTTCCCTATAACAAGAAAGAGACACAATGATAGGGACCATGTGATATTCATTTTGTAAAAGATGCTTTTGACTTTGGGAAAGAAAAAATTCGGTGTTTCAATCATAAGCACACAAAAATAACTTTTTTCCTAAGATCCTTGGCTACACTTTTCCACTAGATCCTCGAATATCTCGGGCACTCAAAGATTTATTCACCATTCTCGATTGCAGCCGACTCTTTTGTATTTATTTATATAAATGTCATTTATTATTGTTCGTTAATATTCAATGCTGCATTACTTCTATATTTATTCTTGACTATTGCATGCGGTCATATTTGTTAGAGCAGATATGCGCATCATTCGTACACTACTGGGAGTTTCTTTTTAGGATATTATTGCTAACAAAGATTAACCTTCATTTATATAAACTAGTTTTAGGATACGCGCTTTGCGCGTGTACCAAATCGATGAATGTATACTTTAAAAATTCTCATAAATATTATTAAGCATTATGTTTAAGTTATTAAATAGGATTTTAACGGGAAAAAAATGTAAGTTCCTAAGACGATGAATATTGATCTCATTCAACTAACTCAATAAAAAAAATCAATTTCGCATAAGTCCTCAAAAATGTCTTGTTGTGATTTGTCAAATATAAAAAAAATAATCTTTTTATCTTTTCGAGATTTAAGAATAAAGAAGTTGGTTGTATAATTCCTACAAAAAAATTGATAAGTTATAATATAAATTTTAAAAATAATTAATATTGAATTAATATTTTACGAAATATAACACGAATACGAATGCACACGTACCAATGATTTTCTCGGATGCCACGAACTCTAACTTGTGCTAGTAGTACATGTACAGAGACACTCAACTTTTTTACAAATTGGGTTATATACAATAGTTTAAATATTTAAGTTGGAACAAAAGTGCACGTCCATGAGACATTTACATTCCTAATTCGTATGTGTAGTTACAAAAAAATTATATAAACTAATCGTTTGATATTTATTTAGTTGATTTTAATATCCTAAAAAATAGGATTTTACATAGTGATTTAAATAAGGGAAGCTTTAATAAGAAAAGTTTTAGTTGATTTCAAACTCTACATGTTAGAAAAATAATAAAATAGCTATTTCTACATATTAGGAAAATAACTTAAAATTACTACTTTGTCCTATGTAAAATTTATTTTAAAAGAGTAAGAAATGCGAACAGCATTTCGCTAAGGGCCTTCATACTTTTAATATAGTATAGATTTAATTAGTTAAATCAATATCTACATTTTTTGTCAAACAATTTGGCATCGTCTGTGGTGATTTCTTTGTTAATTTTATAGTTTCCTTCAGATCCGTAACTAACACAAGTCACTAATTGCGCAAACCCCAAAGATCTTCTTCTCTCTTTGTACGTACTAAACCAACATGGCAGGTAACCAAGGAGAGAGGACAAGAATAACAAGTGATCTCCCCAGCAACCTCATGAATACTATCAACAAAAGCTGCGAAACAATAGGCGAGGACGTGACGCCCAACGTTTCTTCATAGGCGCGAGAGGTCGCATTCCCCCGCTGCAACATAACAAAACCTAGTGGAAAACGAGCCTCCACATCCGCAGAAGAATTGACGCTCCCAGCTGTGAAAAAGCTCCCGAATCATGGTTGTTCGACACGCTAGAGAGCGTCCTAAACAGACCCGCTCCAGGCATGGCTACAGAAATCGCAAGAGCTTGCACCATATAACAAATGGACAGGCAGTGCAACCGACCAAACCCTCCGACGACAAGTATAACCCACAATATTACTAACAGTGCAAGTGACTACGCCCTAACTTTCGTTCTAAAGAAGATGGAAGAAATGGAGAATGAAAACAAAGCACTCTGAGATCCCATGAAAAAACACCAAGAATGAGTCGACAAGATACCGGGCGCTCCTAAGTTGTTGCCAAAAAGGGACGCCGACAGGTTCATAGAGCAGCCGTACAACGATAACGAAGCACCGTATGCCATATGAAAGACCTTCAAGTGCCGCCCTACCTCAGGATATACGTCAAAACGACCGATCCGGAGGATCACGTGATCCATCGTGTCACCGACGTGAAAGACAACGACCTTGCCAAGGTAGTATCCTCTATTTTGCTGAAGAAGTTTGGAAAAATCAAAGGCATTGACATGGTATTCACATCTACCGGCCCGCTCCATAGAGACTTTCAAGAAAATGGTCGATAAGTTCGTAAGTGCCCATGCCGGAGCCAAAAAGGCCGAAGCAAGAGTAAACGGCATATTCGCTATCAAGCAATCCTTGGGAGAGGGACTAAGTGACTTTCTCACCCAATTCAACAGAGTAAGGATGACTCTGCCAAACGTATACAAAGGGATGGCGGTTGTGTCCTTCCAGCATGGGTTGAGTTGAGATGGTTCGAGAGCGACTAGAAAACTGTTGAATCAATTGATGAAATATCCTCTAACCATTTGGGACGAAATCCTTAATGCCTATTGCGCCAGGATCTGACCAGATGAAGACGACCTCAACAAACCAAAGAATCGACTAACCTCGGTACAAACCGAATCTAGAAAAGAACAAAGAGACAACATCAGGAGGGATTCCCCAGTTTGAGACCCAATAGGGAACGACACCAGCCATATGTTAGGTCCGCCTCCGCAAAGCTATGAAGAAGGCCCATCCAGGCAAAGAAAACTGACTCACTAGAAGGAAAATAGGTATTCCCCCTTTATTATATGCTCACAATTTTGTGTGTCACCTACAGAATTAGGCTACGCTCTTGAGAAACTTGGAACAAAGGTAAAATGGCCAGCAAAGATGAGAGCATATCTGAACGCTAGAAAATCTGACGCCCTCTGTGAGTTCCACTAGGAATGTGGGCACAAAACAGAAGATTGCATTTCCCTCAGAGGAAGTCATAAACATTTTGCGGCAGAGGCACCTCAAAGAGCTGCTAAGTGACAAGGTTAGAAACAACTTCGTTAGAGGACACGAACACCAAGGCTCGCCGAAGCCGCCATCACCAGTTATCAATATGATCATCGGCGACGACGACAATGACTCTATCAACGGCTTGAATTTAACCACCAATCACAAGCTCAAGTGTTCTATCACCCATGAACGGTACGACGAACTCGAAGAAAGTATCATTTTCGATGACTCGGATGCCGGCGGTTTGACTTTTCCTCATAATAATGCCTTCGTTATTACTTTACGCATTTTAGATACCGATGTCAAACGTATCATGGTGGACAATGGAAGCGGCCCATTATCCATCCCCGAGTCCTTACCCAAATGAGACTCGAGGATAAGATAGTGTCGCGCTGCATCACGCTAACCAACTTTACTAATGCAGTTAGAAGGACATCAGGGGAAATTACACTCCCAGTCTTGGCCGGAAGTGTAATGTCGGAGATGACATTCCACATCATGGATCATGCCATCGCATACAACGTCGTAGTGGGACGACCATGGATACACCCCATGAGAGTCATTCCCTCCATCCTGTACCAAAGAATTAAATTCTCAACACTATGGGGAATATTTAGCATACGCGAAGAACAAATGCTATTGTATTGACTTAGACGGCATGGAAACCCAACATAAAAAAGACAAGGAAAAAAAAGGCATAGATGATCACGCTCAACTATGTCTTATAAAAAGACTAAGCGGGCGTTGCAAATATAATCTGAGTATTTTTCCCAGAGTGGAATCCCACAGGGAATTAACCTGTCAATTATCGTTGTTAGATTCACTCGATTCTTCGTAATCAACTTCCCAAAGGTTATGCATAACAATTTGTTGGTAATTTTACTAACTAAAATTGAATGAAATTAAGTAAACTAAAAGATAACTAATGCTGAGTTGTAAACAAATGCGAGAAGGATCTAAGATTATGGTTTCCCCCGTTGATGGAATCCCTTCTTGTATATTTCATATAGTTTGGCCTAATTATATCTATCAATCATGAGAACTTTCGTTACCGTAATTCTCTCTCGAGCAATTTCGATAATTTCCTAGACGCACTCTCCCGAGCTACGCTAGCTTGCTTTTATTATAGCTCACTTTAGACTGCACCCAAGGTATCGTTATCCCTAATCCGACCTTTAAACCCTCGGTTATGGATCCCTCCTATACATTAGGAGTGGTGTTGTTCAACAACTACCTAAATATGCACTCTCTCCCGATCAGATACGCACTAAATAGGCACAACTAATTGAGGGCCCTTCAATCAACTACAATACGACTTAGTTGAACAAATAAATATTGAAACCAAACAAACTATATTCATATAACAAGATGTTCATCCTCAACGGGTTCCACCAAAACCTTAGACTAAAGAATTTAGCTACTAATAATTGTACTGAAAATAATAACAAAAGAATTCATCAACAATGGTAAAATCACAAGGAAGAAAGATGAGATTTGATGCCCAATTGTCCTCCTTGCCTCTTGCCTTTACTTTTCTTGAACAAGACTCTAAACCTTGATATTTTTCTCCTTTGGGAGAGTTGAACCTTATATAGGTTAAGTGGATTTTCCCCAAACTTTCAATCTTACCCCTGGGGAATAACGCTTACGACTGGGACTAGCGCGCCCGCGCTACTGGGCGCGCTAATGGCTTTTCATTATGTCTGGGGATCGCTGGGTAGTGCGGTCGCGCTAAGCCCGTGCTAATGGGGTTTCGTTATGTCCCTGGCACTTGGGCTAGCGCGGCCGTGCTAAGGCCGCGCTAGTGGACATATAATCTGTCCCAATAATTTTCTTCCTTCATTTCACACGTCAAATACTCCAAGGGGCCTTTCTCCTTCAATTCGGATCCAAACACCATCCTAGGTCCTCATAGGTGCATTTTGCTCATGCGAAACATAAAATCAACAATTAGAGCCATTTTAACCTCATTTCACATTCCTAAGACAGTGAAACATCATTAAGTTGGAGTGTAAGTCTACACTAACTACGTGAATTTAGCCTATTATCAACACCCCACACTTAAATCATTGCTAGTCCTCGAGCAATCCACTATACTCTACAAAGTCCTTTCATCAAGCATTTCCCTAATGTGTCACACCACGAACATATTACAAGGGTTGTACCTAGAAATGTAACATCCATGCCTCAAGGGTCGACTCTCATATGCCATGCAATATTCCTACTTCCTCAAAGTACTATACACAGAGGTCAAGACTTACCTTTCCGTCATGAATCAAGTGACCTCACATCACACATAGTTCCACAAGAATAATATTAAGAATAAGTAGGAACTCAAATATAAAAAATTCACTCACTCTCGTAAAGAACATTCATATGCCACAAAGATACACCATAGGCTTGCCCGTAGTGTAATACTCTACTAATCGAGTCCATTCAGTCTAAGATCAATTAGGTCTTCATTTGGTTGTAATGTAGGCCAAGGGATGGGTAGGATATATTTATATATAGTGACTAACCTCCCTAAGCACTTTTAATACAATTACGCTAACTTTCAGACCATTCTTATGCCCGACCAGAATTTCCACCACTCTCTTTAGATTACCCCAAAACTCCCTTAGGTGCAATTTTATCAATTCACCACTCATCAAGGACTGCATTTATTCATTGTCCTTCTTTCTTAATTTTTTTCTAGTGGTGTTCATTCTTTTATATTTGCACCATTCTTTCCATTTCATTGATTCCACTCAAAAATCAAACCACCACCTCACACTTTGACTTTTACATGTTCTCTACAATTCAAGTGCTCATGGGAGGTAAAAGGGTTCAAACAGATGGCTATTCAAACAATTGGGTAAGGTTTGTAATGTGGTTGCCAAAGAAACAGGCTTACAATCTCAAAGGGGTTAACTATGGTATATTACAATCAGGTGGATACACTTTTATATCTGACTTAACAAAGAAATGCCTATATCGCTTCTAAGACTGAATGAACTACTATTTCACTTTGCAAACACACAGGGCAAGTTCTAGGCATCAAATGTGGACATAGAATACAATGCGACACCTCACACACATATGGCACATGACTCACTCCAAATTAGTTCATCAAGACACTTCACCGAGCATTCAAGTCAGTTACAACATACAAAATTAAGGCATTACAAGAATCAACAAATGCGCCTAAGCGTCACACTCTAGGGTCTTTTGTGTTTGGGTGTAACAACGCTAAGGGATGCTTCTCTTATTTCAGATCCTCGCCCAAAACACCTAACACTAAAATAAAAAAACTACTATACCTGGTTCAAGCTAAACCCTTGGAAAAGAACCGCGTTCAAAAGAAAAATCAAGGGGGAGTTGCTACACTACCTAAAAAGAAAATAAAAAATCTTTTTGGTATTGTTTTTGGACTCACTTCCCTCAAGAAAACTGCCTAAGAAGCCTGTCATCAGGAAGAGTCCACTATATTTTCTGAATTTATTTTTTGGTCGACTTAGACCCTCAAGAACCCCGTCGAGAGGGATCCGTCGTCGGGCCATAACATTCTATTTCTGCCTTTACTCGTTTAAATGTACTCTTCAATTATTCCTCAGCTTTATTGTTCTTCATTTATTGTTCATACTTAATTTCTACTAAACTGACCTCGAGACCCCGAGGCTATTGAGCTCGAGGCCTCCGTTCCTTTGGCGAAGCTGATTCGGTTATCATATTCTCCTTACTTACATTTATCATTTCTTGATTATTAACTAGTATTAGAATAAATCACATATTTTTAGAACCACAAATCAAATATAATTGTTTACTCCATTTTTGAGGTAAACAGTGGCACCCATCGTGGGGCTAAAGATAATAGTGATTATTTTTGTGCTAGTTTTCTGATAACACAAGTTATTCTTCACACTTTTTCTTGTACAAACATTCTTTGATTTTATGTCAAAATATGTCTAACACTGCAAACGCATCTGAGCACGGAAACAACGACATTGGATTTCATGGAGAAAACAATAAAACAACCTCAGGGACCGGTGTACCACCACTAAACCCTAGGGTAGCACCAGCACCAAACCCTGCCGACGTAGGTTCACACATTGTTGTGCACGTCGATGTGGGTACTGATATTGACAGAAGTGTTCGCGGAGGGGACCACCCTGACGCACAAAGAACACAAGATTGAGATGAAGTCAACCTACAAGTAATCTTTGAAATGTTGCAAGCACAACAAGTCTCTATCGCTTAGTTACAAAGTCAGCAAAACACTCCGAGCACAGCAGGACTGGAAACAACTCCTCGAGTTGAGCCAGCACCAGAAAGATCAAGCAATAATGGGTCAGGAACAAACCCCACTATCATGAGAATGCTCGAGAAGCTCACCAAGAGGGTCGAGTCAGGAGAAAAGAAGATAAAGGACAATGAAAAAAATGTGGAAACCTACAACTCGAGGTTCGACCAGATCTCGGGAGCACCTCCGATCTTGAAAAGACGGGATTCGAAGAAGTTTGTACAGAAACCATTCCCACCGAGTGCGGATCCGAAGCCCATTCTGAAGAAGTTTCGGATGCCCGACATACCAAAACGGGGCCATATATCCCAACGAGCATATCACCACATATACTTGTGGTATTAAAGGAAATGATTTAAAGGACGACGAGATCGAATCTATCATGTTGAAGAAATTTGGAGAAACTTTGTCAAAGGGGTCCATGATGTGGTATCATAACCTACCCCCGAACAAGAAAAGGCATCAACCGTACATTGAAGACCGAAGAAACACTTCAAGGCGTAACATACCTCGAAATTATCAAAGAGCGGATCGAGGACAAAGTTCCCAGGGACTCATGAGAAAACCCGGGTTCGACAGGCACTCGGGACCATTGGAGGCACCCCCATTGTCAGAGTATAACTTCAACATCGATGCCGCAGACATCGTTTCAACCATCGGCAAGATTAGAGATACTAGATGGCCCAAGCCCATACTGTCTATTCCTTTTCAGAGGAACCCCAACTTAATGTGAAAGTACCATGGCACTCATGGTCATAGGACCGAGGATTGCAGATAGCTTTGAGATCAGGTAGACTGATTGTTCAACGAAGGGCACCTTCGAGAGTTCCTCAATGATCGGGCCAAGAGTCATTTTCGATAGAGAGATGCAAACAGGAAGAATGAACCAGAAGAGCCCCAACATGTCATTCACATGATCATCGGAGGAGTCGATGTCTCACAGGGACCCGTATTCAAACGAACGAAAGTATCCATCACAAGGGAGAAGCGATCTCGGTACTACATTCCCCAGGACACCCTTACATTCAACGAGGAAGACATAGAGGCCTTATCTCAGCCTCATAATGATGCAATGGTAATTTCTATCCTTATAAATAAAGTTCAAGTTAAATGTGTGCTCGTGAATCCAGGTAGTTTGGCCAATATATTTAGGTCGAGAGTCGTGGAGCAGCTCGGGTTTCTCGACCAAGTCATACCCGCCTCTCGAGTCTTGAATGGATTCAACATGGAGAGTGAGACAACGAAGGGGTAAATCATCCTCCCAGTCAACGTGGCCGTAACCATACAAGCCACCAAGTTTCATGTCATCTAAGGTGACATGAGATACAATGCTTTGCTTGGAAGACCATGGATCCACAACAAGAGGGCAGTGCCATCAACCTTTCATCAAATGATGAAGTTTCCAACAAAGGATGGCGTGAAAATGGTGTATGGAGAGCAACATGCAGCCAAAGATATGTTCGTAGTACATGACTTTGCACCAATATCGAGACCATCTATCTCGGAGAAGACGAAGGACAAACAGGTAGCCATATAGCAATCACAGCCCATACCCTCGGTTGAGCCCGAGGGACAGGTAACCGATGAACAGGTGGTCGAGGGCGGAGAAGAAGACTTCCTCACCCCTCGAGCCTTCGTTTCGTCCGAGGAATCAGATGCAACGAAGTCCACAGTCGAGGGGCTCGAGCAGGCTGTATTGATCGAACATCTTCCAGAATAAAAGGTATTCCTTGGAACGGGATTAACCCCCGAAATCAGGAAAAAACACTTTCAATTTCTTATTGATAACATTGATTGCTTCGCTTGGTCCCATTTAGATATGACAGGGATCCCATCGGAGATAACCACCCATCGACTAAGTGTCGACCCCAGGTTTAAACCGGTGAAGCAAAATGAGACCTAAATCTGAAGTAAAGCATGCATTCATCAAGGATGAGGTAACAAAACTTTTCAAAATAGGATCCATTAGGGAAGTAAAATACCTCGAGTGGCTAGATAACGTAGTAGTAGTCCCCAAAAAGGGGAATAAACTTATAATGTTTGTAGATTACAAAGATTTGAATAAAGCATGACCTAAAATTTCCTTCCCACTGCCAAACATCGACCGTCTAATCGATGCTACGACTGGACACGAGATCCTTACTTTTCTCGATGCCTACTCTGGGTATAATCGAATTCAAATAAACCCGGAGGACCAAGAAAAGACTTCGTTCATCACGAAGTATGGCACATACTGCTATATGTAATGCCCTTCGGGCTAAAAAATACGGGAGCAACATATCAACGCCTAGTTAATAAAATGTTCGAACATCAAATTGGCAAATATGTGGAAGTTTACATTGATGACATGCTAGTTAAGTCCATGCGCGCAGAGGACCATTTGACTCATTTGAAGGCAACGTTCGATATCCTAGAAAGGTACAACGTGACGCTCAACCCCGAGAAATGCGCTTTCAGAGTCAAATAGGGAAAAAATTTGGGCTTCATGGTGTCGAACAAAGGGATCGAGATTAACCACAATAAAATCAAAGCCATCGAGGAGATCACCGTGGAGAAAAATGTGAAAGCAGTGCAGCGGCTGACCAAGCGGATAGCAGCCTTAGGCCGATTCATCTCGAGGTCATCGGATCGGAGTCATCATACCTTCTCCCTACTCAAGAAGAGGAACAACTTCGAATGGAATCCAAAATGCCAACAAGCCTTGGAAGAATTAAAACGGTATCTCTCGAGCCCACCTTTGCTTCATACCCTGAAGGAGGATGAAACATTATACTTGTATCTGGCTGTGTCCGAAGTAACGATAAGTGGTGTGTTGGTTCGAGAAGAACAAGGTACTCAATTCCCTGTTTATTACGTAAGTCGGACCCTAGGAGATGCTAAAACCAAGTATCCACATTTAGAAAAATTAGCTCTTGCATTAGTAAGTACATCTAGGAAGTTGAAACCATACTTTCAATGTGATCCTATATGCATATTAACTTCATATCCACTTCAGAACATTTTGCATAAGCCCGAATTGTCGGGCCGATTGGCCAAATGGGCCATCGAGCTTGGAGGGTATGATATCGAGTATCAACCTCGAACGACTATCAAGTCTCAAATTTTAGCAGACTTTGTGGCCGATTTTACGCCTGCCCTCTTCTTGTTGAAAACGGGCACATCATCGAGGTATCGACCCTCTTCACTGACGGTGCCTCCAATGTGAAAAGGTCTGGGCTCGGTATAGTTCTAAAACCACCTACGGGCGGCATAATTAGACAATCCATTAAAACTTCAAAATTGACTAACAATGAGGCCGAGTATGAGGCCATGATTACAGGTCTCGAACTAGCCAAGGGCCTAGGAGCAAAGGTCATCGAGGAAAAATGTGACTCTCTTTTGGTGGTTAACCAAGTAAATGGAAGTTTCGAGGTTCGAGAAGATAAAATGCAAAGATACCTAGACAAGATTCAAGTGACATTGCATCGCTTCAAAGAGTGGACCCTGGTCCACATACCTCGAGAATAGAACAGCGATGTCGATGCACTCGCAAACTTGGGTTCGTCTGTTGAAGAAAATGACATAGTCCCGGGGACTATCGTACAACTATCAAAGTCGGTGATCGAAGAGGGCCATGCAGAAATCAACTCAACAAGTATGATGTGGGATTGGAGGAACAAGTACATCGACTACTTGAATCATGGGAAGCTCCCCACGGACCCAAAAGAATCGAGGGCCCTTCGTGCCAAAGCAGCCCGATTTTCACTCGACGAGAATGGAACATTGTATAGAAGGACCTTCGACGGACCACTAGCAGTATGCTTGGGACCGGGGGAAACCGATTATGTGCTACAAGAAATCCACGAAGGCACTTGTGGGAACCACTCTGGTATCGATTCCTTGGTTCGAAAGGTAATCAAAGTGAGGTATTGCTGGGATATCATGGAAAAAAATACAAGAGAGTTCGTTCGAAAGTGTGACAAATGTCAAAGGTTCGCACCGATGATCCACCAGCCCGGAGAGCAACTCCACTCAGTCTTATCCCCGTGGCCATTCATGAAATATGGGATGGACATCGTCGGCCCCCTACCAATGACTCCATGTAAAGCTAGATTTATCTTATTTATGTCTGACTACTTCTAGAAATGGGTAGAAGCACAGGACTTCGAGAAGATAAGAGAAAAAGAAGTCATCAACTTCATATGGGATCACATCACATGTCGATTCGGGATCCCCTCCGATATTACATGCGATAAAGGGAAGCAGTTCATCGGCAGCAAGGTGACAAAATTCCTCGAGGATCATGAAATCAAAAAGATCCTATCAACGCCTTACCACCCAAGTGCAAATGGTCAAGCCGAGTCCACAACAAAACCATCATCCAAAACTTGAAGAAGAGGTTAGATGATGCGAATGGGAAGTGGAGAGAAGTGATGCCTGAAGTACTATGGGCATATCGAACAACTTCGAAGTCGAAAATAGGGGAGACCCCGTTCTATTTGGTATATGGGTCAGAGGTATTGATCTCAGTCGGGGAACCGAGCGTCAGATTTCAGCATGCTACCGAGGAATCAAACAATGAGGCCATGAACACCTCCCTCGAACTACTAGATGAAAAGCGTGAGGCCGCGCTTGAATGTGTATTGGTAAAAAATAGACCTCACACATGTGATATTTTTTATGAAAAGGAGATATATGTGGAGCAATAGAAACATGACAACTGGTTATAAAATTAAAAAGAGGTACGAGACAAAAAGGAACGGAACAGCATACCCAGAAGACAATTATATGCGTGAGCCTCAGTCTAATTGAGGATTTGAAGAGACACGATCAGAATGAACCAAGGCAGAATAAAGGGCAGATTCAAAGATCTTCAATCAATGAGCCAAATGTTACATAATCTTCACGCAACAGTTACGATTACCTATTGTAACGTTACATTAATGATATTATTAATCATTAATGCTCAATCATTAAGAAAAGTAGGCGTTATATTAAGAAATCCCCTATAAAAGGGAGTAAAATATCACTTGTATGCATACGTTCGAACCACTATTGGAATATACTTACTTTTACGCATTCTTATTTACTTTCTTATTACAAGTCTAATTATTATTATTAGTCAATTTCCTTGGTTATCAGAAGCCCAAGTACTTCTTAAAATAGCTTTGGCAGATAATCTAATTCGTTGGTTAAACAAATTGGTTCTGTTATCGGAAATCTGATAGTCTTTGTTTATTCCCCAAACAACCTTTTGCGAATCATGTCAAATACCATTGTCAACAACCAACAAGCAATTGTAACTCCGGTCACATTGCCTCAAGGATCTCCATGAGGTTTAAGGGACGACTCCCCAAGAAGATCTACAACTCAAAATAATGATCCAACCGGAAATGAACAAACAGGGGAACAAGACCCTGTAAACAAAATGGTTGGTGAATATGTAAATGAAGCACTTCAAGCTTTGATGAGGGGGATACCAGTTGTATCTCCTACACCTCCTCCAAATAACATTGCAACTGTGGAAACCCCACAAACCGGACTAGCAAATTCAAGAAGTAGAGGCACTCCAAATGAGTCTCTTGAAGGAAAACCAGGTATGTCTAATAATTCAAATTTACAATCTTTAATACTAACCTTGCAGAAACATGTGAAGGAACAAAACGATCGTATCGAGAAAATTCATGGAGTACCACATGTCATCAAGGGTATTGACATTGATAGATATTCCCAACAACCCTGGAATCCAAGTGTAGCACCTTTGTTTATTCCCAAGAAATTCAAAATGCCTGACATACTAAAATACGATGGGACCACCGATCCACGCGGTCATGTCACTACGTTCAGCACAGTAGTGAAAGGAAACGACTTGACTAAGCAAGAAATTGAATCTGTGTTGGTCAAGAAGTTTGGTGAAACCCTCACCAAAGGAGCGTTGACATGGTATTCTCTCTTACACGAAAATTCTATTGACTCTTTTGTTGAGCTTGCAGATTCGTTTATAAAAGCACATTCTAGTGCACAAAAAGTAGAAAAAAGAATGGAAGACATATTCAAAATAAAACAGAGAGACACGGAGTTGCTCCGAGAATTCGTAGACAGGTTTCAACGTGAAAGGATGTTGTTACCAAGAGTGCCTGACAATTGGGCAGCAATGGCATTTGCAAGTAATTTGAATGATAAAAGCTTGGAATCCACGAGGATACTGAAAGAAATCTTAAGGGAGTTCCCAGATACGACATGGAACGATGTCTACAACAGGTACAACACCAAGTTAAGAATAGAAGAGGGTGCCATTGCACAATACAAAGCAGAAAACAGGACTAGTTGTAGACGCTCTGAATCATAAAGGAGAACCGTTAAAAATAGGTACGAACCATACATGGGACCTTCGGGATGGGAGACTTGTTCCAAATTTGATAACACACAATCTCATCACAGACCGTCAAATAGAGATTCGAGCTCATCATTATCAAGATCCATAAAGGATCTAGACGAGCGAAATATAGGTAATGCAAGAATTGGAGACTACAATTTCAATGTAAGTACTTCAGAATTAATTACTGTATTAAGAAACATGGGTGATAAAGTTCGATGGCCCAAAGAAATGAGATCAAATCCAAACAGAAGGAATCCAGACTTCTGGTGCGAATTTCACAACGATCATGGGAACAGAATGTCCGATTGCAGGTTATTGCAAGGTGAGGTAGACCATTTATTAAAACAAGGCTATCTAACATAACTGTTTAGTGAAAAAGGTAAATAGGCATATATGATGAACATGCAGGAGCCCCCAAAGCCACCATCTCCAAAGAGAACAATAAATGTGATAAACGGAGGAGAGGAGGTGAATGGCGTAACTTATAAAAGAATGACCAAGTTCATAGTAACTCACGGAGTAATATTACGAGAAGAAGAAGAAACCCTAGAAGGTGTAGAACTTAAACTTCTTATCCTACCACCCCTCCTACTCCAGATTGGAGCAGAAGAAGGAGATAGTTCGTCTACAATGATAACTTTTTTGGATTGCTGGCTTGAAGAAGACATATTTACGAGAAAGAAGAATTTTCAAACAATGAAAGAAAGTAAGAAGTTTTTCGTGAAATAAAAGGAAAGAAAAGGGTATTTATACTCATAGGTGACCGTCAAAAAAATGGAAACAACACTGATGTGAAAGTCATAATTAAAATTATCACTTCGTGACTGATGCAGTCGCAGAAAGCCCTAGAAGACGCTGAATAATTGCAGAATCAATCTGAGAATGCCACGTGGAACGAGCATTAAATTGAAGTGACAAGTGACGTATACATTCATAGACGGATGCGATGGTACGAGTGAAGAGGCGGAAAAATATTCCCTCAATAAATGAGTATCCACTTACCAAATTTTTAATTGATAAATAAATGGTAAGTGGGGGGACTATATGTATTGGTAAAAAACAGACCTCACACCTGTGATATTTTTTATGACAAGGAGATCTATGTGGAGCAATATAAACATGACAACTAAATATAAACTTATAAAGAGGTACGAGACAAAGAGGAACAGAACAGCATACCCGCGTGACAATTAGATGGGGGAGCCTCAATCTAATTAAGGAGTTGAAGAGACACGGTCAGAATGAACCAAGGCGGAATAAAGGGCAGATTCAAAGATCTTCAATCAATGAGCCAAACATTACATAATCTTCACGCAACAGTTACGATTACCTATTGTAACATTACATTAATGATATTATTAATCATTAATGCTCAATCATTAAGAAAAGTAGGTGTTATATTAACAAATTCCCTATAAAAGGGAGTAAAATATCACTTGTATGCATACGTTCGAACCACTACTGAAATATACTTACTTTTATGCATTCTTATTTACTTTCTTATTGCAAGTCTACTTATTATTATTAGTCAATTTCCTTGATTATTAGAAGCCTGAGTAATTCTTAAAATAGCTTTGGCAGAGAATCTAATTCTTTGGTTAAACAGAATGGCCGCTCAAAAACAAAGGATCGAAAGGTACTATAACAGAAGAACGAACCTCCACTACTTAGGAGTCGGGGACTTAGTTCTAAGAAAAGTCACCCTCAATACTCGAAACCCAAATGAAGGGAATCTAGGCCTTAATTGGGAGGGATAGTACCGTGTTCTCGGAGTCATGGGAAAAGGGTCATATAAACTCGGCACGATGGAAGGCGAGCAACTATCAAACAAATGGAACATATCATTGCGCAAACGCTATTATTTCTAAGGTATGACCTTCTCCCCTTTTCATTTATATTTTACACTAACTTTTTACAGGTTTTCGATTGGAGATATCGAAGCACTCTTCAACTCGAAGACCTTGGGTTTTAAAGCATGTGTTGCACTCTTTTTTCCTTAGATCAAGTTTTATCCCAAATGGCTTTTACCGGCAAGGTTTTTAACGAGGCAACACCTATATGCTACCTAAGGAAAACTCAACAAGTATTCAAGGCTTCTTTTCAATCAACCTCGAATACTGGGGGGCATCACCCTCGGAGGTTACTTTTTCGAAGAAAGCAAGGTATGCCAAAGAGGGCCTCGATAGGAGAATGTTGTAATGGGCCAAACGGTCAAAAGAATCGTGTCCATATAGAATAATCGAGCCCCCGATGGAAAACACATGTACGCATGTACCGATCATTTGAAGAAGCATTCTTATTATATCAAAATACTTTGTGCCTCAAAGAAGTCCACTATTTTCATTAAACGGCTCAAGGGACAAATACACCCGAACACTCGGGGACTGTCCTTGATAGTCAACATATAGATCCATCTAAAACTAGAGCACATAAGACCTCAATGAGGCAAAATCGAACTAATAAGACCTCAATAGGGGCAAAATCAAACTTATAAGACCTCAGTGAGGCATACTCGAACTTATAAGACCTTAAGAGAGGCATCCCCTCGATATTAAGGTCGAGGCCATATACTCGAACTTATAAGACCTTTAAAAGGGCATACCCTTAATATTAAGGCCAAGGCCATCTCACTCGGGGACTAAAGGGCTACGGCCATACAAAGACTACGGTCATATGAAAAGGCTACGGCCGAAATAATGCGGCTCGGAGACATATGACTTCCTCCATAAAACAAAAGGCCTTCAAATACTTCTAAAAACCCGGTTAAATCAGGCTACCCTAGGCATAAGCAAAGGGGATTCGATAATATCAACTCCGAACAATGTAAAGGCTTCGAAAAAATTAGCCTTCGAGAGAACCTCACGAGGTACTCAATTATCGTCGCACATCGACTTGCAATCGAGGTTCCAATCAATCGAACCGTCGAAAAGTCAAACGAATATAAAAACATGACAAGGCATAACAAATTTTTTAAAAGGCTTTAGCTAGAAAGGGGGAAAATTGTAGTCATTTTGAGGTTGGACTGACCCATCTAAAAAAAGCCTAAGGGCCGATTTGTAAGAGCCTAAGGTCCAACCTAAAGAGCCTAAATACCAACCTAAAGAGCCTAAGGGCCGATTTTTTAAAGCTTAAGGGTTGATACTTAAAGAACTTAAAGGACGGAGCACACCATGCTCGAGACCGTACCTAATTCGGACTCTTAAGTCCCAAGTTAAAGCCTAGCTCGAAGATCGGACCCTAAGTGGTCACTTATTACCGATCATTGATAAAACATGAAACCTAAGGGTTTTATATTCTAAGTCCAACACATCAGACTGATTGACAACAACATCAAATCTCAAAGGTAAAGGAAAGATGGAAACTAACACAAAGATAAAACAAAAGAATTTTTGTATTTATGACGAGGGTACAAAAACATGTTTACAAAACTCCCACATGGAGCTCTTACTAAGAAATTAAACGAGGCCTAATCTATGGTCGGGGTCACCTGCTCGGAGGCAGCACCCACGGGGACTACTACACCCTCGGAAGCTTGACCTTCGGCAATCTGATCCTCGAGAGTCTTTTCTCTCTCAGAGACTTTGTCTTCGTCAACCCTCTCGGAGCTAGCCTACTCCTCAGTAGCCTCCTCTTCACCATCTTCAATATCATCCTCATCGTCACAGGTAAGGACGAACTTGGCATCAACTTTGTCTGCCTTAGCTTGCTCTATCTCCTCAGAAAGATCAAAGCCCTTAACATGGATCTCCTCGAGGGTTTCCCTCCGGGATCGGTAGCGAATGTAACCATTGCTTCTTCTCTCCCGGTCGGAGGCCCCCCTCAACTCCATCAGAGCATCAGTAGCATCTTTTAGATAGATGGCTACCGTCTTGTCAGCATTGGCTTGTATTTCTCTGGCTTCGGCCCGGGCTTCCGCAATTTCGGCCTTAGCCTTCATGAGACCAGCCTCGAGCTTGGCTATGCTGCCCGTCTAAACCAAATTGCTCTCTTGAGAATTCCAGAGTTGAATTTCAAGGGCGGATACCTTTGCCAATGCATCCTTTTTGGCTGTAGCAAGGATATCCATCTGAGCTTTCCACTCATTACACTCAGAGTTGACCTGGTTGACTTTACCCCAAAGGCTTCGTCTTGTCAGCATTGGCTTGTATTTCTTTGGCTTCGGCCCGGGCTTCCGCAATTTCGGCCTTAGCCTTCATGAGACCAGCCTCGAGCTTGGCTATGCTGCCCGTCTAAACCAAATTGCTCTCTTGAGAATTCCAGAGTTGAATTTCAAGGGCGGATACCTTTGCCAATGCATCCTTTTTTGCTGTAGCAAGGATATCCATCTGAGCCTTCCACTCATTACACTCAGAGTTGACCTGGTTGACTTTACCCCGAAGGCTTCGTCTTGTCAGCATTGGCTTGTATTTCTCTGGCTTCGGCCCGGGCTTCCGCAATTTCGGCCTTAGCCTTCATGAGACTAGCCTCGAGCTTGGCTATGCTGCCCGTCTAAACCAAATTGCTCTCTTGAGAATTCCAGAGTTGAATTTCAAGGGCGGATACCTTTGCCAATGCATCCTTTTTGGCTGTAGCAAGGATATCCATCTGGGCCTTCCACTCATTACACTCAGAGTTGACCTGGTTGACTTTACCCCGAAGGCTTTCCAGCATCTCGACCTTTCGCTACAACTGAGACATCGAAGTGTTAGCCTTCCGAAGACGGGAGATGAAGTCCATATTTTTTCAGAACTAAGGTTACCTGCTTCTCTAGCTCGTCCTCGTATTCACGAGCTCGGGTCAATTCTGATCGAAGATGTGTCAATTCATTTTGTTTCTTGTCACAAAGAAGCCTGAGGCCTTTCTCCTCGTTCGAGAATCTACGCAACTCGGCCTCACAACGACACAGTTCAGTCTTAAACTTGTCGAAGGCCTGCAGAAAGGAAAGTTTGATTAGACAAAAGAAGAAAGTATGAAGTTAGAAAAATTATAGTGCTACTAAAAACTTACAATTGAGCAAAGCCGTTGAGCCTCCTCGAAGATCAAGTTTGCATGTGTTGGTTCGGCCTCATCGACCCCAGTAAAGAAACCTTGGTAGGGGTCGTTTTCACTCGGGGCTCCACCTAAATTGGGTGTCTTCAGGTTCCGTGCGTCCCTTATGGTATCTTCAAAGAAAGATGCAAATGACGGTGAATGACATATCGTCACGACCTCGGGGAAATCACCTGAGGCGCTGTGATTGGGTAGAGGTGCGTTGAAGCTCGCTCCCTTCGGAGTATTTCGCGAAGTCTGGGAAGCAGTCGCCAAGTCAGGTGATGAAGGGCCTTCGTCCCTTTTCTCTTTTGGAACTCCTCCTTCGAGGCTAGGTCCCTCGGTTCTAGCGGGCTTAACGGCCTCAGAAGACTTTCTGGTTCGAGTCACCAACGCCGAACCCTCTATAGGCTCACAATATAAAGCATAAAAAGTTATGGCATAGATAACGTAATGTATTTCTCTTCAAGTTGACAATGTATAACCAAAACACCACTCCTATTCAAATTTAGAGTCCCACAACGAAAAAGTATCCATAGAAATAAAACCTTAGTTGGTTTTAAAATTTCAATTCCCTATTCTATCCAAATCAAGTTAGTTCTTTGAACGAATGATTTAATTTTGCAAGGGCATAAAGGTCCGTCAATATTTCAAGAATATTTTCGTCGATCAACATTTAGTATTCTAATATTCGTGCTTTTATAATAATATAGATATAAATATATAGGGTGGGCATAAAATCATAATATATAATCAAAAAATCGAACTGGACCAAATTAAATAGGTATTTCGATATTGATTCGATATAGATATTTCAAAACTTTGATACTTCGATACGGTTTTCAGTATTGAATTTTCATACTTCGGTTAACCGGAAATACCGAAAAATCGAAGTTGCCAACTGTTACTCAGCAACATTTTGCTTGTTAACTTGCTATTGATCTCTGATTACTTTTACTTAGCCTATCTCCTCAACCGGTTAATACGTTTTGTTTTTATCTTAATGGTAAAATTTTATTGTTCTCTGTTTAGTATATTAGAGGACAAATAATTCTTATTTAGCGTGGAAAAAATATGGTAAACAGCTTCCAACCCACTTTGCCACATATTGTCAAATCCTTGTTGAGATGGATAAATTATGTCAAATTTCATTACACAATAATGACATAGTTAAAATAGTTGGATATTCTTTAAAATTACTCCTTATTCTCAAAATATTGATGTTTGTTTAAAGTTCAAATTGTTGAATACTTATCTGTTGCTCAGTAATGAATTCGTTTCATACAGTTGTTAGTTGTGTTTCTTATAATTTGTGTTACTCTATTCAGTGATTCTTGGTTGCAGAGGCGTTTATTACTCTATTGTCTATTTGCTGATTCTTTGCAGCTAATGCTTCTTGCACCACCGATTGCTGAAATTAAATTTATGTAATACCGGTATAAAATTTGAATATGCGAAGGTCTTGATTTTAATTATTGAAATCAATATTTGGTTGGGTACAGAAGCCGTACCGGAACTATACCGAAATGTAGTAATCAACTTTGGTACGATATTTGGTATGCACAATTAATAAACTGAATACCAAAATACCAAACAATAGCTCTATTGAGTTTACTAGGAAAATATTCTAAGTATAACTTCTCCAGAACAGAAATAGACAGTACAAGTACAATATCAGAAGGTGACTTTGAGGCCTGCGTACGCGATGACAAGTATACCTTGAGTCTCCCAGCAAAACCCGAACAACTAACTAAATATCAACCAACTTCGAAGTACTATGATCTGCACAAAAATGTGCAGAAAGCGTAGTATGAGTATACCACGACGGTACCCAGTAAGTATCAAGACTAATCACGGTAGAGTAGTGACGAGGGACAGTCAAGACACCTACTAGACTTAACAACATGTACAAGTATGAACGTGAAACTAATAGGGAAACAATGTCAATATAAATCTAAGTATGGTAAGACAACAAAACAATACTCGTAGTAGAACACTAGAAACAACAATTAGAAACAAGGAACAAACAAGTAATAATGTCGTAGAGCAAGCGGAACATAGTTTAAGTCTAGTGCAACCAATTAAAGAAAACAAGTAACAACTCAATAATAGCAACCGCTTTCACATAAGATTTGTTCGAGGATTTCCCCGAGGTGCTTCACCTCATAGTCACATTTCACGGGTCCCAATTCGAGAACCCTAATCACTTGGCATCTTTTGGCCACATTACAAATCATAATAGCACAGACGACTCAGGGCCAAGGGAGTGACAATTATCTCATATCCGCACGGACAACTCACGTGCCAACAATAACAATGACTCATGCCCGCACAGACAATTCACGTGCCAATAGAACAACTCTCACACAAAAGGCAAGTAATCGAGAGTACATGTAAATGGTCAATAACATCAAGATTCATCTTTTAAAACCGATATAGAAATATGGGTGATTAATTATGTGTATGCTTGTGCAAGTGTTCTATCACAACTCAAATCAACAAGTAATAGTAGAGACATTTAATGGCACGTAGGAAACAAACACCACAAAACGTACAATGTATAAGTCACATAAGGTAGGCACACCGCTACACAAATACCGTCAATAACAATGCCCCCAGGCCATCACAAGTCATCGCAAATCATTCCCCGATATAGTCCACCTTGTCTCGCCACGTGCGCAATAATAAAGCAAATGTTTGCCTTCTCTCGTCGCATGCACATAATAATATTCTCACCTTGTCTCGCCACATGCGCAACCAACATATATAGCCCGCCTTCTCACTCCGCATGTAAGAATATCAATAATAATAATAGCACGGACAACTCACGTGTGAACACCCCGATAATCCTCTCAAAAATACCATGTTTGCCAAAAAGATAACAACACAACATAAGGTCTTTCACCACATGTGCCCATATGCCATAACTTTTCCTCAAAACAATTTTCATACCACAACCACACATAGCCCTCAGATCAATAACATTGAGTACAACAACAACAACAATAACACAGGAGTACGACAAGTAAATCAACACAAGAACTACATAACACAAGAAAACGGAAGAACAAGCTCACAATGAAAGACACCACATGTAATAACGATTTCAACAAGAATAACTCGACAAGGAGAGAGATAATATGTAACAATGATTCCACATCGTACAACTCGACGATAAGAAAGATAACATGAATCAAAGATTCCAAATAAGGATAAGTCAACAATAAAATGGATAACAAAAACTTCAATTAAGGTTAAGCAATTACGGAAAGGATAACTGTAATGACCCGGTCGGTCGTTCCGTAGAATTTGCCCTGTTATTCTTGTTTATTCCTTGTTTTGCATTTTTTAGTTGTTCATGATGTGTTGGAGTCGGTTGGTTCGGGTTCGGAGTAGTCGTGGTGAGAATTGAGACACTTAGTCTCTTAAATTAGCCTTATAATTGGAAAAGTCAACTGGGGGTTGACTTCTTGGTAAAAGACCACGGAATGTGGATTTTATGGCTCGGATAGCTTCATTAGGTTTGGGAATTAGGAGTATGTTCAGAATATAGTTTTGATGTCCGGTGTAACATTAGACTTGAATGGGCGAAAGTTGGTTTTTGGCGATTTCCTGTCGACAGTGAAAAATAGGCTATCGGGGTCGGAATGGAATTTCGGAAGTTGGATTAGGTTCGTAATGTCATTCTGGATATGTGTGCAAATTTTCAGGTCAATCGGATGTGTTTTGGATGGTTTCGACATCCTTGGTGAATTTTAGAAATTTCAAAGTTCATAGGCTTGAATTTGATGTGATTTTGGTGTTTTTGCGTTGTTTTTGGTGTTTCGAAGGCTCGAGTAAGTTTGAATAAGCTTATGGGATGCGTTGGTATGTTTGGTTGAGGTCCCGAGGGCCTCGGGTGAGTTACGGGTGGCTAACAGGGTGATTTTTGGCTTTTGAGCATAACTAGTTTGTTGGTGTTATTGTAGCAGAAGATTACTCTATGCGTTCGCGAAGAAGGGCCTGCGTTCGCATAGAGTAAATTGTCGGAGAGGGGCCAGTGTTCTATGTGTTCGCGAGCTTGGAGATACGAACGCGGAGTGTTGGACAGGCTGATCATCGCGAACGCGGGGGATGGTGTGCGTTCGCGTAGAGTAAAAGGCAGCTGAGGACCCAGGCCCATTGGCCTATGCGTTCGCGAGTCCTGGGGTGCGTTCGCGTAGGTTTGGTGTCCATATGCTTCGCGTTCGCGTAGGCTTGGTCTCCCTGTGCTTCGCGTTCGCGGGCTTGAAGCTGCGTACGCATAGTGTAAATTAAGGGCCTATTGGGAATTGTTCTATACGAACGTGGTCCTAGTGACGCGTTCACGATGAATACAAGTGATGGGCTGAAAGTTTAAGTTTCAAAAACGAGGGTTTTAGGCCATAACTCAAAAGACCATTAGAGAGCTCGGGAGAAGGAGTATTTGTAGGAGATTTTCAGTGGGGTTCTTGAAGTAAGTGTTCTTCAATCACATTTAGGTTAATTTCATGATTTAGCCTTGATTTTTATCATGTAATTTGAGGAATTAAAGTGGAAAATGGGGAAGAGTGGGAGGAAAACTTGGAAATTTCTTTTGATGATTTTAATGGGCATTTGAGGCCGGATTTCTGTAAATTTGATATGGGTAGACTCGTGAGGGAATAAGGATTCTAGTTTTGTGATTTTTATCGAATTCCGAGACGTTGGCCTGGGGGCCGGATTTGACCAATTTCGGAAATTGTGCCTAATTTTGATAGTTTTCGATTGGGTTTCGTCTTCCTAGCATATTTTGATGTTAATAATCTGATTTTGATAGACTCGGAGCATTTGGGAGCCGATTCGAGGGGGAAAAGCATCGCGGAGTAGTTTTCGGACCGTTTTGAGGTAAGTAACGATTGTAACTCTAGACCTGAGGGTATAAAACCCTGGTATTTTGTGTTGTTTTGGTAAATGAGGTGACTCACATGCTAGGTGATGAGCGTGTGGGCGTGCACTGATAGGGATTGTGACTTGGTTCATTCCGTAGCGACTATTAAGCCGTATAATTGATTTGAAATCATGAGACATCCTGTATTTTAGAGGCTTATACTTATTATGGGTTGTAAGCCATGTTTGGGGCCTTGTGCCGATCTGTTTAGACCCTCAAGGCTATTTTTACACTATTCTCACACTATGTTAGTAAATAATTTGTGAACTTAGTCATGCTTACTACTTGTTGCTATTTTCACTGTTATTACAGTGTTTTAGAGCCTTGTGAGGTATTTTGGGCAGAGTCTCGTGATGTTGAGATGAGTTGCCCGAGTGGCTTGAGAGGATGACTGAGTGAGGCTGAGAGTCGAGATTGTGAGGATAGTTATGGATCGGGATGCACGCCGCATCAGATATTATATGGATCGGGTTGTGCGCTGCAACATATGTATATTGGATCGGGTTGCACGCCGCAACAACATAGTGCTTGGGTTGTAGGAGCCTCTCCGGAGTCTGTACACCCCTGGTAAGCACAGTAGACTATATATATATTGGATCGGGCTGCGCGCCGCAACATATGTTATTCGAATCGAGTTGCATGTCGCAACATATTTTAGGTGGATCGGGCTGCACGCCACAGCAGTTGAGTTGATATATGGTACTTGTTGAGTGAGAGTGCTTAGTGTGAGCATGGAATACTGTATTGGAGTCACGAGTGACTGAAATACCTTGTTATGAGTAATATTGTGCCTGGAAGGCCGTTACATTCTGAATTTTATGGTTTTTTCCACTCTTCTTTATACTAAGCCTTCTAATAAAAGTTGAATTACTATTTTTATGAAACTATGATTTATAAATGCTCGTCACTACACTCAAGTTTTTAGTTACTTTGGTTACTTACTGAGTTGGAGTACTCACGTTACTCCCTGCACCTCTGTGTGCAGATCCAGGTATCAGATAAGCTCGCTAGTTGACTTCTCGTGTGCTTTTATCTTTAGTTGCCGCCCCCTACTTGCTCATTCGAAATTACTACCACAAGTTGACTCAGGGATCGAGGTAGCTGCTCAACGTACACATCTTACCTTCTTCCTTTTCCATTTCATAGACTTTTAGTACTTGGGCCTGTATTAGTAGCAAAGTCACATTTTGATACTTTGTATTTTCTGTATTAGATGCTCATGACAGTTGACTCCAGAGGTCTGGGTCGGTTTTAAATTTTGATCGTTTTGGATTAATATTCTTGCTGAACTTGTCTTAAAAAGTGAAAATTTTATTAGAAATTGGGACTATACTTCTATAAAACGGAAAATGTTGATTTCATTGTATTAGAGGGCTAGCCTAGCTTCACAATAGGCTCCATCACGACCCTTGTTTATTTGGGGTCGTGAAAATAACAACAACTTAAATTATGGTTAAGCAATGACGGAAAGACAGTATAGCAATAAAAGAGGCGGCAACTTCAGTTAAGACACATAAAAGTTTATTGCCAACAAGGGTCCAACATGAATCAATCAACTCCAAATAAGACATGTAAGGGTGAATTTAGTAAATGGAGGATTTAACACTATAAGACAACTTCATTTTTAATGAACATAAGAATCTAAGAGCCCTAAACGGTCAAATTTACACCAATAAGCCCGAGTACGTACTCGTCACCTCGCGTACACGGCATTCACATGACACAATTAGCACAAATGACTCAAATCCTAAGGGGTAGTTTTCTCACACAAAGGTAGGCAATAAACTTACCTCAAAGAAGCTAGACCGATACTCTAAAATAACATTCTCGTATGAAACAACCTCCGGGCGGCTCAAGTCTAGTCAAAATAACTTAACATCATAAATAAAAATCATAGAAAATAATTCCGGATAATAAAGCTTATATCTTGAAACAACAACAAGAATCCAGTTTGATCCCAATAGGTGGGGTCTGGGGAGGGTAGTCTGTACGCAGACCTTACCCCTACCTAATGCAGGTAGATAGGCTGTTTCCAATAGACAAATCTTAGATCTTGAAAGAGAAATAAAAATTCAACCCCAAACTCGCATCTCGGAACTCGACCAAAATTACAAAATACGAACACTCATTCGATAGCGAGTCCAACCATACAAAAATTACTCAAATTCGACTTCAAATTGCCTTTCAAATCTCCAAAGTTTAGTCTAAGAAGTTTTCACAATTTTCCCCAAAATTTCCAACTTAAATCACTAATTAAATGATGAAAAATAACAATGAATATTCAGAAAATATAATAAAATTCGGGTAAAAAAACTTATGCCAGTGAATTTCTTGAAAAACCCACGAAAAATCGTCACTAATCGATCTCCCTAGGTCCAAAAATGATTAATGAAACCAAACCCTCGAATTTCCTTTCTGTCAGGCACTTCCGCATTTGCGGACAAAAACACGCACCTACGAGCCCTCATTTTCGAGCTATGGCTCGCATCTGCGAAGACAACCTACCTGCCCAAGCTTCGCATTTGCGCAAGGAAGGTCGCATTTGCTACACCTCAAAAGCGAGACAAAAACCGCAGAAAGCGGACAGTCACCCTGAGCCATAAACTCGCATCTATGATGGGCTTAACGTAGATGCGGCCATGCACCTGCGTTCGCCAGCCCGGAGAAGCAGAACTCCGGCCCAGGCCCCAGGGGCGGCTTGACATAATATGGGGCCTGAGACGAAATACAAAGTGAGGCCCGGCCTTACAATTTTTTTAACTCATATAATTTATCGAAATCTAAAAAGGATATAACTAACTGTAATTATTGCCAATGTCTAACCAATTTGTTTGATCTCTCTTGTGTTATTATATTAAACTTTATTTATTGAGTTTTGAAAAAAAATTCAACCGACGCAACTGCTATAGAAGTTGTTAACGGTGATTGAATTAATACTTTTTACCTGACTGAGTTTACCAATTAGAGTATACATCTACTTGTACAGTTTCTCTCTGTACTTCTAATCCAAATATAATTTAAAATTAAGGACAACTTTTAATAGCTACTTATCAAAGTAGCTTGTTACAAAGGCATTCAATGAATTAAGAAAAAAATATTCTAAACTTACATGATAAGAAGATCGGTTTAAGTTATGACTAATTACAAGCATGAAAGAGCTAGTATTACTATTTGAGATATGTAGAACTTTTATCTATAACTATTTTAACCAAATAATTTAAAATTTCTATCAATGGTGTATAATTATTATTTATTATATATATTATATAAAATTTAGGGCCCTAAGTATTTTGGGGCCCTAAGGCCAGTGCCTTAGTGGCCTTAGGCTTTAGCCGGCCACGCCAGGCCCAACATCAGAGAAGCAGCTTCGCACCTGCACTCCAAAATACGCAGATGCAACGCACCAGAAATAGTCCTGACCAAAAGTATGCAAACCATCTGAAATTCGTTGGAAAGGCACCCGGGGACCTCGTGACCCTGTCCAAACATACTAACGAGTTCCATAACATAACACGGACCTGCTCGAGGCCTCAAATCACATCAAACAACATCAAAACTACGAATCACACCTCGAATCGAACGTGATGAACTTATGAATTTTCAAATTCTACAACTTGTACCGACGCATATCCAATCAACCCGGAATGACGTCTAATTTTGCATGCTAGTTCCAAATGATACAATAGAGCTATACCAACTCCCGGAACCAAATTTTGAACCTGATATCAACAAATTCAACTCCTAGTCAAACCTCTCAACCTTCCAAACCTTCAACTATCCAATATTCGTCAAGATGCATCAAATCAATCTACGGACCTCCAATTCAAATCCGGATGCATGCCTAAGTCCAAATCACCGTACGAAGCCATTGAAATCATTAAGGCACCATTTTGGAGTCTACATTAAAGTCAAACTCCGGTCAACTCTTACCGCTTAAGCTTTTAAAATATGGATTGTTCTTCCAAATAAACTTTGAATCACCCAAAAACCAAACTCGACCACACACGCAAATTATAATATACAATTCGGAGCTCTCGAGACCTTATGCCACCGAACAGGATGCCAATTCTCAAAACCACTGATCGGGTCATTACAATACGCTTGTCCTAACACATGCGTCATGCAGAAAAATATATTTTAAAACGTGTTTTAGAAAAGCAAATATCAAAGCTTAAAGTCTCACTTACTTCGCTAACGAAAAATCTCCAATTGACTATAGCCTTCTTCCTACTGCTTGTGCCGTATACCAAACTCCTGAGTCCTGTCTATACCTTAAGGTGTTTTTTCCCTATTCCTAGAACTAAGAAGTCAATTTTTTTTGTCAACCTATTTACTCTCCAGATCTGGCAGTAGCGTTGGAAAAAGGGCTTGGCCCATTATTTCATTTCCTACTAATATCCAACGTTTACTACAATATTGTTTAGTGAAAATAGCACAGGTTAGTCAATTTTCGGACTAATAATTAAAAAATAGTTAGTATTTGCAAAGTCACTGAAAAATAGCTAGTATTTGCAAAATTATTGAAAATAACCATTATTTTATTGCAACACGGAAAATCCAGTACAATATACTGAAGATTCATGTACATGTGTAGTTAATTTGTTAGGCGACGAATAGTTCACAGGGGTTAAACGCTCGTCACCTCGATCCTTTATCTATTTACGACTAGAATGCAAGGGCTACAACTTTCATGTTTTGTAAAATTTCAGATTCATTATAGATTGCAAGATATGAGCTTCCAAAATCGACTCCACGCATCAGAATTTTCTGGCGAACAGCTTCTGCAACAGAAATTTCAGCAGCTTTCTTTGTCTGAAATCCATTCCTTTAACCTTCCGAAATCCACCCGAGGCCCTCGAGACCTTAACCAATTATACCAACATGTCCCAAAACATGATACAAACTCGCTCGATGCCTCAAATCACATCAAACAATGTCAAAATCATGAATCGCACCCCAATTTAAGCTTAATGAACTTTAGAACTTGACACTTCTACATTCGATGCCGAAACCTATCAAATCACGTCCGGTTGACCTCAAATTTGCAGACAAGTCACATTCGACATTACGAACCTACTCCAACTCCCGGAATTGGAATTCGACCCCGATATCAAAAAGTCAAACTCTCGGTCAAACTCTTGGTCAAACTTTCTAAAAATCTTCTATTTTATAACTTTCGCCAAATGACCTACGGACCTCCAATTACACTTCCGAACACGCTCCCAATACCAAAATCGCCATACAGATCTATTCCCAAACTCGGAATCACAAACGGACATCGCTAACATTGAGACACACCTCAACCCAAATTCATGAAATTCTTCCAAAATGTCAACTTCCACAATAGACGCCGAAATGCTCCCCGGTCATCCAAAACCCAATCCGGACATACGCCCAGGTTCGAAATCATCATACAAACCTGTTGGAACCTTCAAATCACGATTCTGAGGTCGTTTACTCAAAAATCCAATCTTAGTCAATTCTTCCAACTTAAGGCTTCTGAAATGAGAATTTTCTTTCCAAATCGACTTTGAACTTCCCGAAATTCAATTCCGACCACGCCTACGAGTCATAATACCTGAAATGAAGTTCTTCATGTCCTCAAACTGCTGAATGACGCGCTAGAGCTCAAAACGACCGGCCGGGTCGTTACAGTTGATGAGAAGGTATTTTTTGGTCCTTTGAAATAATAATCGTGATTTTTAACTATTAAGAATTTTAACCAAAAAATTGTATTTTGTTCTAATTGAATAACATAATATTAAAAATAAATTAATCTCTCGATCACGCTAAATACTAATCAAATTGATCTTAAATTGAAATATTATAGTTTTTTCTAGTTTCATTTGATATGATTGAGATACTATTTAGGGTATAATGCAATTTTCATCACAATAGTAGTATTTGTTGAGATTTTTTAAAAATAACTAATTGTATATTTATTTATTTAAAATTTATATAATATTAAATTCTTATTGAGTAGAGTATGTACTCAACTAACTTCGATCATAGAGGGAGAAGTATAATCATGTATGACGATATTTTTCATACTTCCTAATATATGATGATTTTTAAAAGAAAAAAATTCCACAAATTAGTTGTCTTAATTTTTACTTCAGATATTCTCAACTCATATTTTAGAGAGGGGATAATTATTTACAATTTGAATAAGATTTTAATATTCTATAAAAAGAGGACTTGAAACTATATTTTATTCTTAAATATATGTTTTCCCGAATTTTATAAAGTATTCCAATTGAAATTGCAATTAAATGAAAACTTTGTATAAAATGATATCAATTGATAATAATATAATAACATTTGAATATAAATCAACATACATTATCACTAATTATTTTTTAACGAAATCTTCTTTACCTGGAATAGTTAATAAATAAAACAAATGAAATAATGTTTCTTAAGAAGATAAAAGAATTATAATATATAAATGTATGTGACCTTAGTATTTTTAATCAGGGGAACATTTGAATTATAAAATTATCAAAAAAGATGATTTTTCTAGTTGAAAATACTTATTGAAAATAATAATAATAATAATAATAATAACAATCAAGTAATGCATTTAATGAAGACATTGAAGGTTGAATTGACACCTAAAGAATTTAATAGCTTATGTCCATATTAGTTTT
This sequence comes from Nicotiana undulata, assembly GCA_005239495.1. Taxonomy (NCBI): domain Eukaryota; kingdom Viridiplantae; phylum Streptophyta; class Magnoliopsida; order Solanales; family Solanaceae; genus Nicotiana; species Nicotiana undulata. The sequence goes on from ML257535.1 coordinate 68,871, forward strand.
GGTTTTTTCGGTTATTAAGAACCCACAACAAAAATTTTAAGCCTATTATACAAGCAAACAACACACTAATATATTTGAAATGACCAGAATGCCCTTGGTCAACCTCCTCTTCTCTTCTATATAATAGAAATTGTTGGATCAAGAAGTTGAATGGTTTTGAAGATTGACAAATGAACTCAGAGTTGAACCAGATCCATCTCTGGAGACATAGACACGCAGAGCAAATGACATGTGAGGTGATCACACACAAAAGATAAACACAATCAGTGATCTGAAGAGATATCTCCTGACCGAAAAGGTTACAAATTGATAGGGAGATGGGCTTCTTATTCAGTAAGAACAGAATCAAGATAGAAGAGGATATGGGAAGTTGAGATCAACTAGAACTCTTCCACCAAGGAAGATTTGCATCAGAATTCTAGTATATCTTCTCGACTACTCATCTTATACATTGTCAAGTGTTCTTACAGAACAGGTGCGCACAAACATAAAAGTGAAACAAGAATTGACAGCAAAATTACCAAGAAGATTCAGAGGAGTCTTCCAAGAAGTCAGCATTTGTGTCTGCTACACCCTCGATTGTTGCTAAGCGACTTAGGTCCACATCAAAGAAGATTCAATTTGATGAAGATAATGAGTGGAGTGGTGAAGAAGCATAGGAGTCTGGTGGAGAGACAGACAAGTTAACAAAATTTGTGAAGCGTACGATACTGAAAGACAGGTTGTTAAGGGATCTTGAAGAATAAAGCATGATTTATCTTGTGGACACTATGGATGTGCAGGGCTGGAAGGACATGGTCCTTCAACTTAATGGAAGGTTATCCAGGAGTGAAATTGTCGAATTCATGGCAAATGTAGAGGTTAAGTATGAAAGGGTCTCCAGTCAAGTAAAGGGGATCAATATCTCCTTTAATGCCAAGGAGTTGGGCGAGATTCTTGGATTCCCTCTGAGGGATATGATGATTATACAAGGCAGAGGTGGCCCAGCTTGGATGGCCTTCCTTCAGCTCTTCAAATCACTAGGAGATTCAGTGAAAATGATGAGGAGATGGAACCAAGGGATGTGTACAAAAGCGAGATGAGGCCTCAGCACAAAGTGATTTTTGAATTTGTCAACAAGTGCATACGGCCCAGGCAGGAGAGGAGGCATATCACCAATTACATGGATTTAACTCTCATGGAATGCCTGGAAAGTGGAAGACAAATCAACTGGCTCTCTTTCATCATTCAATTACTGGACAGGGTGGTGAATGGAACCAAGGCTCATGTTATCCCATATGGGTTCATCCTAACGACTATGCAGTCTCACTTCAAAGTGCCTGTGAAGAAGGCAGAAATGGTCACCGTCAAGGATTATTTTGAAAAGAACACGCTTCTGACTTGTGATTATGTTGTGAATGTTCCTGATGATGAACCTGGTTCATCAAGAAAAATGCCTGTGAACAGCAAGGTTAGGGCGCTTGTGCATGAAGGTGGGGTTAAGGATGCTGAAATCCTTTGATTGAAGACCCTCCTTACAGAAATTTAGGCTAAGCGGGATGCTCTCAAAGATGAACTGGACAAAGAAAAGGAGAAGAATGAAGGGATTCTTCATCAAATGGTCTCTCTTCTCCAAGTAAAAACCTAATCCCCCACCCCATCCCAGCCTTAGGTGTCCGGTTCTATCCCTAAACTATCTATGACCCAGTTCAAGATTTCTTTTTGTTACCTTCTTTTGCTCATGGTTGTGACTATTTTTATTTCTTTGTGCGTTTGTTGACTGAACTATGATCTAATCAATGAATTTTTCTATTGCCGCTTATTTTTGTCTCATTGTCTTTAATATCCTGCATTCTTTGTTTACTTTTGATGATTAATCTATGTTTACACTTGCAGTTGCCTCAGTGGCCATGACTATTATTATAAAACTGGTAATTCTAACACTTCGCAACTTTTCGATGATGCCAAAAGGGGGAAGATGTGCTTTACTGAAAATTGTGATATTTATAACCTAATGAACCTAGTTCTTTATGATAAATGCTTAATGCTATAAAAAGTGTCCATATTGGATTAAAGTGATTACATATCTAAGCATAGAGTTTGTCATCATAAAAAAGGGGAATTTGTTGGATCAAGAAATTGAATAGTTTTGAAGATTGACAAATGAACACAGAGTTGAACCGGGTCCATCTCTGGAGACATAGACACGCGGAGCAAATGACATGTGAGGTGATCACACACAGGAGATAAACACAATCAGTGATCTGAAAAGATATATCCTGACCGAAAAGGTTTCAAATTGATTGGGAGATGGACTTCTTATTCAGTAAGGATAGAATCAAGATAGAATAGGATCTGGGAAGTTGAGATCAACTAGAACTCTTCCACCAAGAAAGAGTTGCATCAGAATTCTAGTCTATCTTCTCGTCTACTGATCCTATATATTGTCAAGTGTTCTTACTGAATAAGTGCGCACAAACATAGAAGTGAAACAAGAATTGAGAGCAAAATTACCAAAGCAATTTTGCAAGCAGTTCGAGTGAGAATTCCTGTGCGACTCAAAAGCTACTTGAACCAACTAGAATAACCAGTTCCATTTGTTATCTTTTAGTCTAGTTTATTTGTAGTAGGCGATTACAAATTGTATCTTTCAGCTTTATCTAGAAGAAATTATAATAGGTACTGAGTATTGAAGTTAGAGTTAACTTGGAGCTTGTCGCAAATAGTTAGAGGCTAGTTTTACTCAAGGGGATTAGAGTTAGTCCTTAGGTTTACAAAAGAGTTTATTTTGAAAATGTTTGGATCATTGACTTAGTGAAGAGTTTGGGAAAATCCTATTGGGAAGTAGGTCGTGGTTTTTTCACCTTTTGAGCCAGGTGTTTTCCATGTAAAATTGATGTGTTCTTTCATTTCTGCAATTATTATTTCGCAAACTGTAGGAGGTGGAACACATTGAAGAACCTGGTCCTTTTATAACTAGTGCACGCGAAAATTGGACACCACATAAATCACGCCCCCCTCTTGTGTGGTATTGACGTGTAGAACATCAATTGGTATTAGAGAAGGTTATCCTTTAAGAGGATAACACCTTAGTAAAGATTAAGATGAGTGCACCACCTGGGGATTGGGAAGGACAATCAACTGTTAGGCCACCACTCTTCAACAGATGGTACTACTCCTGGTGGAAGAACAGAATAAAGGATCATTTAATTGGGGAAGACTATGAATTATGGGACATAGTCAGTGATGGTCCTTTGGCTACCATGAAAAATACTGCTGAAGGAGTAGACGTGCCAAAGACAAGAGCTGATTGCAATGTTGAAGACTTAAAAAAATGGGAGAAAAATGTAAAGGCCAAGAAGTGGCTTGTGTGTGGACTCAGTCCAGAGGAGTATAGCAGAATTCAAAGTTGTACCGCTGCCAAAGAAATTTGGGACACTTTGCAAGTGGCTCATGAAGGAACACTTCAAGTAAAGAGGTCAAGAGGAACTCTACTATACTCTCAGTATGAGAATTTCACCATGAAAGGAAGGAGAGACCATCCAAGAGATGTATACAAGGTTCACTACACTGACCAATGAACTCAAGTCTCTTGGAAGGTTCATTCTTGAAGAAGACAAGGTTGAGAAAATTCTGACGAGAGTTTTTCCAATCTCTTGGGAAAGTAAGATCACTTCTATTCAGGAATTCAATAACATGGAAACTCTCAGGTTGGATGAGCTAATTGGAAATCTCACTGCTTACGAACTTAGAAGACAGACAATGAAGATGGATGCTCCCAAGAAGGAAAGAAGTCTGTCATTGAGAATCACTGAAGGAGCAGATCTAGAAGAAGATGAGATGGCCATGATCACCAAGGAATTCAGAAACTTTCTCATTAGAAAAAAGGGCATCTCAAGAGGTGGAAACTACAACAAGGCAAAGGTTCCAGAAAAGCCCACCAACGAGGGATGCTACAAATGTGGAAAAACTGATCATCACATCAAGAACTGTCCTCAGTGCAAAGTGTAATGGAAAAGGGAAAGATCTGAGCGAAGGAACCGAAAGAAGGAACTGGTTCATCCAAAGAAAAACACAACAAAAGCCATGGTTGCTGCTTGGGGAGAAAGCTCAGACGAAGAATCAAATGATGAAGATGGAGATGAACAAACGCTTATGGAAATTGGAGAATCAGATGAGGAATCATGTGAAGAACCAGAGGTAAGTATATCTCATCTTAAAAACAAGATCAAGTTCCTATCTAAAGAAAAACTCTTTGAATTGTTACTTGATTTCATGGATGATTCTGAAGAAATAAATAAAGAAAAAGAACAACTTTCTAAGGAGTGTGTAATGTTAAAAGCAAAGTGTAAGAACCTGGAACTCAGAGTAAGTGAATCTGTAGATGAAAACACTACATTGAAGGATCAGGTTCATCCACTTGAAACTAAGGTCCTAGAGTTAAAATCTGAAATTTTAAAACTGAAACTAGGAACTAGCAAGAAGACAGCTGACAACTCTCAACTCATGTTAGAAGAAAATATAGGCAAATTAAAGGACAGTTGTACTATAAAGATGAGCAGATAAGAGTGCTAAAAGAGGAACTTGGAAAGGTCAAACATGAGTTGGATCGAACATGCAAATGGAATAAATCTATTGATGCCTTGACATCGCTTCAAGAAAATCACAGTAGCAACAAAAGAGGACTTGGCTTTGGGAGTCAACTGCCTAAATGAGATCCCAAAAGCAAGTACCTCACACTTCCTGAGAACAAAATATGCATCCACTGTGGTAATACTGATCACTACAAAATTGAATGCAATGCAAAAAGACAGGCCAGTCAAAAGAATGAAAGTTTTGTTCGAAAGAAAAATTGGCTGCCAAATTGGGCCAAAAAAAGATTAATTCATCCTTTTTCTCATAGAAATGGACCTAAACTAGTTTGGGTCCCTAAGACTAACCCATGATTTTCTTTTGCAGGTTCAAGTGAAAGAAGGCAGTCAAATATGGTACTTGGATAGTGGCTTCTCAAAACACATGACAGGGAACAAGGAACAATTCTTTTCACTTGAAAACCTCAAAGGAGGAAATATCTCCTTTGAAAATGGAAATAAAGGTGAAATTATTGGGGTTGGAAGGGTATGTAAGGATGACACACGTTCCATTGAGAATGTGTACTTGATAGATGGCTTGAAATATAGCATGATCAGTGTGTCACAACTGTGTGACAGAGGTAACCTGGTTGCATTCACTTCTACAAAATGTTTTGTGATTAATCTTATCACTGACAAGATTGTTTTGCAGGGAAAAAGAGAGAATAATATCTATATCATAGACCTGTCCACACTATCAGAAAACTAATTAACTTGTTTGAGTGTGTTGGACAGTGATCCCCTCCGTTGGCATAAAATACTTGGACATGCAAGTCTAAATCAACTCAACAAACTAGTCTCCAAGGACCTAGTGATAAGTTCCCCTAACATTAAGTTCAAGGAAGACAAAGTTTGTGAGGCTTGTGCAAAGGGGAAGCACGTAAGGTCCTTGTTCAAAATCAAGAAAATGATAAGTACCACCAGGACGTTGGAACTGGTTCATATGGATCTATGTGGTCCTATGAGAACATTGAGCAGAGGTGGTAAGAGATATGTAATGGTGCTTGTTGATGACTACTCTAGATTTACCTCGATATTATTCCTAACATCTAAAGATGAAGCATTTGATATATTTACTTCCTTTGTTAGAAGAAATCTGAAATAGTTAGGAAATCAACTTGCATCAATAAGGTCTGATCATGGCACTAAATTTGAAAATGCAAAGTTTGCTGAATTTTGTGATGAACATGGCATAGATCATAACTTTTCTGCCCCTAGAACTCCACAACAATATGGAGTTGTTGAAAGAAAGAACAGAACTCTTGAAGATATGGCTAGAACCATGCTTCTTTCTAGTAAACTGCCTCATAGCTTCTGAGCAGAAGCAATAAACACTGCATGCTACATCATAAATAGGTGCATGACTAGACCACTTGTAGAGAAGACTCCCTATGAGTTACTTAAAGGGAGAAATCCCAATATATCCCATCTTAGGACGTTTGGCTGTAAGTGTTATGTGCACAACAATGACAAGGACTCCCAAGGTAAGTTTGATCCCAGAAGTGATGAGGGAGTATTCTTCGGATATTCCTCACATAGTAAGGCTTATAAAGTATACAACAAAATAACTATGTGTGTAGAAGAAAGTGTGCATGTTGTCTTTGCTGAAACTAACATTCTTTCTGGGACAGGAACCGGAAGATGAGGAAATTGGGCTGGTCAGAAACTCCGATCAAATTGGACCAACTATGGAATAAGGAACAGGTGATGGAACAGGTCCATCTACCCTGAGCAACCTGACAGGGGGAACTCAACAGCAAACCTCATTGGAACCTGTACCTAATCATGTTCCACGGCATCAAGGCACTGTAGGATCATCAAGTCGTGAACAATTGGTTTTAAAGCCACACAGATACTAGAGGTCTCACCCCATTGAGAACATCATAACCGATCTAACATCTTGAATCAAAACCAGATCCTCTCTGAAAAATCTGTGTGTTTTGGATGCTTTCCTATCCTTGATCGAACCCAAAAGTGTTGTTGAAGCCTTACAGGATGCAGATTGGGTAAATGCCATGCAAGAAGAACTCAATCAATTTGAAAGAAGCCAAATTTGGCATCCGGTACCTAGACAACTAGATAGATCAGTGATTGGCACAAAGTGGGTCTTCAGAAACAAACTTGATGAAGATGGAACAGTTACAAGAAACAAGGCTAGATTGGTGGTCCAAGGATATAGTCAAGAAGAGGGCATAGACAATGATGAAACCTTTGCTCATGTGGCAAGGCTGGAGGCAATCAGGCTCCTCATAGCATTTGTTGCATATATGGAATTCACCTTTCACCAAATGGATGTCAAGGTGCCTTTCTGAACGACTACCTAAAGGAAGAAGTATTTGTCAAGCAACCTCCGGGATTTGAAAGCAAGGAGACTCCAAAACATGTGTACAAACTTGAGAAGGCTTTGTATGGACTCAAGCAAGCACCAAGAGCATGGTATGAACGGCTATCTAAATTCCTGCTGGAACATGACTACAAAAGAGGTAAAATTGACAGCACCTTGTTCTTGAAGGAAAAAGGTAAGGATCTCTTGGTAGTATAGATATATGTAGATGACATAATATTTGGGGCAACTTCTGAAAAACTAAGTAAGGAATTTGCTAAACTAATGGGGAGTGAATTTGAAATGAGCATGATAGGTGAGCTTAATTTCTTTTTAGGCTTACAAATTAAACAAAATTCAAATGGAACTATGATCCATCAGCAAAAATATGTGAAAGAGTTGCTCAAAAGATTTAAAATGGAAGACTCAAAAGAAATTGACACTCCCATTTCAACAGCCATAAAACTAGATGTAGATGAACCTGGTTCATCTGTTGATCAAAAGTTGTATAGGGGGATGATTGGGTCTTTATTATACCATACTGCCAGTAGACCTGAAATTGTTTTCAGCGTAGGGCTTTGTGCAAGGTTTCAGGCAAATCCCAAGGAGTCCAATTTAACTGCAGTAAAGAGAATCCTGAGATATCTAAAAGGCACCACTGACCTATGTCTTTGGTACCCCAAAGGTAGTAATTTCAATCTTGTGAGCTATGTTGATGCTGACTATGCAGGGTTCTTAGTAGATAGAAAGAGCACCTCAGGTATGCACACTTTTTGGGCTCATGTCTTGTGTCTTGGGCCACTAAGAAACAGAATTCAGTAGCTCTATCTAGTGCTGAGGCTGAGTACGTGGTTGCAGCCTCATGTTGTGCTCAGCTAGTATGGATTAAGAAACAACTGATGGACTTTGGTATAGAGGTTGGATGCATTCCTATATTCTGTGATAACGCTAGTGCTATAAGTATGACAAAGAACCCCGTTCATCATAAAAGAACAACGCATATAGATGTTAGGCACCATTTCCTAAGAGACAACTATGAGAAGGGAATGATCTCAATTGAATTTTGTGCTACTGACAAATAAATTGCTGACATCTTAACTAAAGCACTAAGTAGAGAGTATTTTGAGAGAAACAAGTTAGAATTAGGGATGATTAAGATCACCTAATTGAACCAGTTCAAAACCAAAAAAAAATTGGCTAGGATTCTGAAATGTATAAATAATCAGAAATAATCATTGCTCAGTCTCATGCCTTAAAAGGGAATACTCACTTTCCATGTGTTAATATGACTCCTTGGTTACTAATTATGTTTTTCTATTTTTGTAAATTGAGGCCTAATCAAGAGATTCTAACAAGATGAACCTAGTTCATCGTTGTTGGTTCATCTGACTGACAAGGTACATGCTCATCACTATACACATATTTAAATATTTATAGTTACTCATGAGCAGGACTCTATCCATATAATCTAGTTTCACAAACTAAGTACTTATCCCAAATTTGAACCCGTTCCAAAGAGTCCAACCAAATTAAATTAGCCTAGATTATAGGGGAGTCATAACCGTCACCTATCATCTGACACTCTTGAGCCGATTAGACTCCCACTTGACCCATAATTACATCCGTTCTACATTTATTAACCAAGCCTTTAAAAACTCATCATCACCTCTCTAATTCTTCACTCTCTTTTCTTCCTAAAGGCACAACCGTCGAAACTAGTTCATCTTTCTACTCAAACCCTTGATCAAACTCTTCCTCATTACCAAAATCATAATCATGTCTTCCACACCACCTCCTGCTACGTCCTCCTCAATTACACCTGACCACAGTATCACTCTTGAAGATACTGGTTCAACCCCATCTCAATCAAATTCTTCCACCCAATCTCAATCACATTCTTCCACCCCTCAAAACAACCCTACTCTGTCTCCTCCAATCATTCTTGTTATACCACCAAGCCCTCCTCCAGAACCCAGGAGAAGACGCATGAAAATGTTAGCCAGAAAGATTGTGGCCTCTGGCTCTCTTGCTCAAAAATTGAATGCAAAGCTTCAAGCTATCCAGGCCCAAGAATCTGAGAACTCCAATGATTCTTTCAAATCCGCCAATGAGGGGGAAGCTACTGGTTCGTCTGACTCTAAACAGGTAACATCTAAAATTGGGTATGAGCCTGTCAATTCTGAAAATAGGTTTGTTTTAATTGTCTCTGTAGTGGATGCGGAGATTCCTGATAGGAGAAGAAGATGAGGTGAATATAATATTGTGAAAGAAATTGAGAGAGAGGGAGAAAGTAGTACTGTGAGGGGAACAGGGGAAGTAAGTACTCCACTGGAACTCTGTGGTCCTGAACCAGTGGTTGTTGAAGAAGGTGCCAAGGATTAAGGGGGAAGTAATTCTAGAGAGACTGCAGAAGGCTGGAAAATCTTCAACATGCAATCGATGAACATGGTTCATCAATTGAGGAAACTTTGGCCGATTTTATGAGAAAATTAGGGGAGAAATATAAAACCAAAAAGAAGAAAACCCCCAAGAACAAGAAAGTTGATCCTCCAGTGGCAAGCAAGAAAAGAAAAGCCACTTCATCTGCTGAAACTTCCATTCCTAGAGGTCGCACTACAAGGAGTGCAATAAGGCAGAGTGAAGAGGAGTTACAGAAAGCTCTGAAGGAGAGTAAGAAAAAGAAAGCTGCAAAGGGGAAGGCAAAAGTGTTTGAGCCCGTAGAGGCTGTTGATGTCGAGGAGATAGACTTGGTCCATCAAGAGGAACAAGTGCCATAGGTTAAGCTTGAGACACCCAAGACAAAGAAGGCCAAGACTTCTTCCAAGAAGCCAGCATATGTGTCTACTACACCCTCGACTGTTGTTAAGCGACTTAGGTCCACATCAAAGAAGATTCAGTTTGATGAAGATAATGAGTGGAGTGGTGAAGAAGTAGAGGAGTCTGGTGGAGAGACAGACAAGTTAACAAAATTTGGGAAGCGTACGATACTGAAAGGCAGGTTGTTAAAAGATCTTGAAGAATCAGGCATGATTTATCTTTTGGAAACTCTGGATGTGTAGGGATGGAACGACATGGTCCTTCAACTTGATGGAAGGTTAGCCAGGAGTGAAATTGTCGAATTCATGGCAAATGCAGAGGTTAAGGATGAAAGGGTCTCCAGTCAAGTAAAGAGGATTAATATCTCCTTTGATGCCAATGAGCTAGGAGAGATTCTTGGGATTCCCTCTGAGGGATATGATGATTATACAAGGCAGAGGTGGCCCAGCTTGGATGGCCTTCCTTCAGCTCTTCAAATCACTAGGAGATTCAGTGAAAATGATGAGGAGATGGAACCAAGGGCTGTGTACAAAAGTGAGATAAGGCCTCAGCACAAAGTGATTTTTGAATTTGTTAACAAGTGCATACTGCCCAGGCAAGAGAGGAGGCATATCGCAAACTACATGGATTTAACTCTCATGGAATGCCTGGAAGTGGACGGCAAATCAACTGGCCCTCTTTCATCATTCAGTTACTGGACAATGTGGTGAATGGAACCAAGGCACATGCTATCCCATATGGGTTCATCCTAACGATTGTGCTATCTCACTTCAAAGTGCATGTAAAGAAGGCAGAAATGGTCACCGTCAAGGATCATTTTGGGAAGAACACACTTCTGACTTGTGATTATGCTGTGAATGTTCCTGATGGTGAACCTGGTTCATCAAGAAAAATGCCTGTGAACAACAAGGTTAGGGCGCTTGTGCATGAAGGTGGGGTTAAGGATGCTGAAATCCTTCGATTGAAGACCCGCCTTACAGAAGTTGAGGTTGAACGGGATGATCTCAAAGCTGAACTGGCCAAAGAAAAGGAGAAGAATGAAGGGATTCTTCATCAAATGATCTCTCTTCTCCGAGCAAAAACCTCATCCCCCACCCTTTCCCAGCCTTAGGTGTCCAGTATCGTCCCTAAACTATCTATGACCCAATTCGGATTTTGTTTTTGTTGTTACCTTTTTTTCCTCATGGTTGTGACTATTTTTATTTCTTTGTGTGTTTGGTGACTGAATTATGATCTAATCAATGAATTTTTTTATTTTCGCTTATTTTTGTCTCACTTTCTTTAATAGCCTGCATTCTTGGTTTAATCTTTGATGATTAATCCATGTTTGCACTTGCAGTTGCCTCAGTGGTCATGGGTATTATTATAAAACTGGTAATTCTAACACTTCACAACTTTTCGATGATGCCAAAAGGGGGAAGATGTGCTTTACTGAAAATTGTGATATTTATAACCTAATGAACATGATGCTTTATGATAAATGCTTAATGCTATTACAGGTCTAAGCACAGAGTTTGTCATCATCAAAAAGGGGGAATTTGATGGATCAAGAAACTGAATGGTTTTGAAGATTGACAAATGAACACAGAGTTGAAACGGGTCCATCTCTTGAGAAATAGACACGCGGAGCAAATGGCATGTGAGGAGATCACACACAGGAGATAAACACAATCAGTGATTTGAAGAGATATCTCCTGACCGAAAAGGTTGCAAATTGATAGGGAGATGGACTTCTTATTCAGTAAGGACAGAATCAAGATAGAAGAGGATCTAGGAAGTTGAGATCAACTAGAACTCTTACACCAAGGAAGAGTTGCATCAGAATTCTAGTCTATCTTCTCGACTACTGATCCTATATATTGTCAAGTGTTCTTACTGAACAGGTGTGCACAAACATAGAAGTGAAACAAGAATTGAGAGCAAAATTACCAAAGCAATTTTGCAAGCAGTTCGAGTGAGAATTCATGTGCGACTCAAAAGCTATTTGAACCAGCTAGAAGAACCAATTCCATCTGTTATCTTTTAATCTAGTTTATTTGTAGTAGGCGATTACAAATTGTATCTTTCAACTTTATCTATAAGTAATTGTAATAGGTACTGAGTATTCAAGTTAGAGTTAACTTGGAGCTTGTCGCAAATAGCTGGAGGCTAGTTTGCCACAAGCGGATTAGAGTTAGTCCTTAGGTTTACAAAAGAGTTTATTTTGTAAATGTTATTTGGCTCATTAACTAAGTGAAGAGTTTGGGAAAATCCTACTGGAAAGTAGGTCGTGTTTTTCCACCTTTTGAGCCAGGTGTTTTCCACGTAAAATTGTTGTGTTATTTTATGTCTGCAATTATTATTCTGCAAACTGTAGAAGTTGGAACACATAAAAGAACCCGGTCCATCTATAACTAGTGCACGCGAAAATTGAACACCACACAAATTACCCCTTTTGTGTGGTATTGACGTGTAGAACATCAAAAATTTAAAAGGCAAACTGTCTATTTATGGACTAAAAAAAGTGCAACATGTTTGTGGACTTCAGTTTGTTTCACATTATTTTCTATTTTGTTTTTTCTGATTCTTTCAGAATAATATGCAGGGAACTCAAGAAGAAAACTATCAAGAATTAGAGATCCTACTCATCTGCTCAACTGAAACTGAATCTGGGATTTTTAAGCGCGATAGTTTCTTTTGTGTCTAGCTGACTTGTTAGCTGACCATCAAAGGATGTGGTGGCTGCTCCTCCCTTAATCATAGATTTCGAGTTCGAGTTCTGAGTATGGAAAAAAATTTAGTAAGTGCGCTCCCCCGAATAAAACCCTAGCCGTCGCGAATCCGAATATAGTCGGACTCCAATACGGTACCAAACACCGGATAGGAAACCAAAAAAAAGACTTGTTAGCTGCCATATTATATTTCAAAGATAAGTTCTCAAGAGAGCTATACAGTTAGGCCAGATATCACAAGTCCAAAAATATTTTTACGAGTTTGAAACCTAATGTTTTAATTCCTAAACATTGCTATTTAGTTAATAAACTCTCTACCTCTTAACTCTTGTTAATTATTTGAAGAAGAAAAATTAGAAAATATTGCTATTTAGTCAAACTACTTGTTTGGTGTATTGAAGAGAAAATCGAATGAGGGAAAAGTGCATGTGCATGTATATACATTTAGAGTAATTTACCTCCTAACATTAAATGCGGATCTAAGATTTGAGTGAAATTGATTGATATTCCTCTTAGTAAATAACTCAATATTTAACTACATGCATCATTTGGCTTCGTTGGAACAAAGATGCCAACAATTAATATTATACCAACTTTAAGAAATATATACATAAAATATTAAATTTTGCACGAAGATCATGGGTTCACGTACCCCATAATCTCCCTATAAATCTGCCCCCTGACATCATTGGGATGTAAAAAAAAAAATTATTATTATTATTAGTTTAAAAAAATTCTAATCTCATAAGAAAATTTGCAATTTACACTCTTTTCTTCCTCCTACTAAGTTATTCATTCCACAAAAAAAAGAATTCTAGATGACACGTTATCATCATTAGTACCGCAATTTCAATACAAAGAAAAAAAGAAAGTTGAATCGCACAAGTAACTATTATGGAAAACGACTTGGTGAAAGATGATCTTGATAAGGAAAGTCTTCATTATTTATTGCATTGCCCAAAGATTATTTAGCCTTTCTATTCTATTTCCACCATATTATATAGTTGTTGTGCGACTAATTATCATAAAATAAAGTAATTGTTATAAATAGTGTTTTATTTAAGGTGAATGTCGATATTTTAAAGAGATTTTTAGGGATTTTATTTGGTGACTAAGTCACTCTTTCTCTATAAATAGAGTGGTCATATTCCATTGTATTTCATCCCAATATTAATAAGAATTTTTCTCTCCTTACTTTTCTTTGCAATACTTTTTTCTTATTTTTATTGTTTTATAACACGTTCAGCACGAGACTCTAACCAATTGAGTAGAAGTTTTGGGATTTACCATAGTGATTGTTAATTGTTCCATAAACTTTCTTTATGATTAAATTCTTGATTTAAGGTACGTATTTTACTTTATTTTTCTCTTTTAAATTCTATAATTTGATTTTAAATACAAGCAAAGATAATAAACTTTGATTATAACTCTAATAGAGTTTGCAAGAAATTATAACCACTCGAAGTGGTAGAATTTTTATGTCTTGCCATGATCAAATTCATGTATGATTGTGGACAAAGAAGTGGAAACCTCCCATTGAAGTTGCATCATTCTCATTTCCCTTAAGAGAATGTGATGGGTTAGTATTTTGTTTTGATGATCTAACAAACTTTTATGTAAAGAACCAGATAAATGACCTGATACGTAACCAGCACAACCGGTCAGCATAGACTCACAAGAAATTTGGGCAGTATACATTTGAACTCACAAGGAACAGACTAGGGACCTGATCCCTTGACATTCCCTTGACAAAAGTACAAGTCAACTTTACAGCTGAAAAGCAGTGGCAGAAAGTGACTGCCTGCACAGTGCACGAAGAAATCTGGGCAGTGTACATTTGAACTCACAAGGAACAGATTAGGGACCTGCCCTTGACATTCCCCAGACAGAAGTACAAGTCAACTCTACAGCTGGAAAACAGTGGCAGAAAATGACTGCCTGCAACTGTACACGCTACAGTGTATAAACAGTGTAGCAGTCACTTCCTATTGGTTGTAGAGTGTACCAACTAAGTATGGACATCATTC